>JAURVB010005275.1:0-162850 GCA_033002965.1 Piper betle
GCAGCCACACTTATTTCTCAATTAAATAAAAAAAGGAGTCCTCATATTTATTTTGCTCCATACTCTGGATGTCAATCACCTAATCTCGTATCTGCATACCTGCGGAGGCAATTCCGCATTAGTGATTACAACACTAAGTAGTATAATAGATAAAACAAGACAAGTACATTCCACTATTTCCTTATGTTTATTTTAATATGCGGTGGAGCGATTCCGCTATACTCCAAAACAATGCGGAGGAGGTATCCGCTGTGATCCGCACACCCCGGCCGTAGCCTTTTTTGTGGGGAGGCTACCACTACCGTCTCCAGTGCCAGTGCCTCGCACACCCCGGCCGTAGCCTTTTTGTGGGGTAGCTATCACTGCACTCGGGTGATTGCTATGCCCTGTTTGTGGGGAAGCTCTCACTACCAATTCTAGTGCCAGTGCCTCGCACACCCCGGCCGTAGCCTTTTTATGGGGAGGCTATCACTGCACTCCAGTGCCAATGCCTTGCACACCCTGGCCGTAGCCTTTTTGTGGGGCGGCTATCACTGCACTCAGGTGATTGCTATGCCCCGTTTGTGGGAAGCTCTCACTACCAATTCTAGTGCCAGTGCCTCACACACCCCGGCCGTAGCCTTTTTATGGGGCGGCTATCACTGCACTCCAGTGCCAGTGCCTCACACACCCCGGCCATAGCCTTTTTATGGGGCGGCTATCACTGCACTCCAGTGCGATGGAGGAATCGCTGTGCCTCACTCACCCCGGCCGTAGCCTTTTTATGGGGTGGCTATCACTACTCCAAAACAATGTCGATGCATTACAAAATTCACGCACATAACACGACCCAGTGTCGGACTGAGTCAATTCATTGACCCCGGTTGCACTCGGTGCATGGTAGTCGAATCTGGGCTCAGGCCGACCTAGGCTACCAACAAGGAAAATACGATGTTCTACCTATTATACGTACCTGATTTGTGATTACGTCTGACTGTGACCCGTGAACCTAATACGTAATGGGAGGTCACCTGGACGGAGAGGGATGAAATACTCACACGTAATGGGGAGGTCGCCTGGGACGGAGATGAGGGATGAAATACTCCCTCCTCCTGCATATATATACACTTCAACCATTCCCTCCATTAAATTCTCATACCCCATCATCCATTGGTATTTCCTAGGTTCAACGACCCCTTCATTAAATTCTCACACCCCATCATCCATTGGTATTTCCTAGGTTCAACGACCCCTTCTCCTTTTATAAAGAATAAATGACGGCTAGGGTTTGTGGAAGCACCCTTTCACCATAATTCCTTTAACTGGGTAATTGGGTAATTAACACGGTTCACTTAACCTTTTCACTCAACCTCTTAAATGGTATGGTTCACTTAATTTAATGTGTTCGACTCGACTGATTCAACTAGAATCGTCCGATTAGAAATTACTTTTCAATTTAACCGGGTAATTCATACTTAACCAGCTAATGAAATTTTTTTTCCCGGGTCTTTACAATCTCCCCAACTAAGAACTATTTCGTCCCCGAAATATCATAGCATAAATCGGATTTACACAGATTTTATGCTACAAACAGGCTAGGATATTTTCTGGCCATTTCCTGTTCAGTCTCCCATGTCGCTTCTTCTGATCCCTGATTTCTCCATAATACCTTTACCAAAGGGATCTCCATGCTACGGAGTGTCTTTGTTTCCCTTGCCAAGATTCAAATCGGTTTTTCCTCGTAGGTTAAATCCGATTGTAGCTCTAAATCTGCAAAATTTGTGATAATGTGATTCTCATCTCGTACATATTTCTTTAGCATTGACACATGAAAGACATTGTGTACTCCATCAAGGCTTGGTGGTAATGCTAATCTATATGCACAACTTCCGATTCGATCCAAAATTGGAAATGGTCCTATGAATCTTGGCTTCAACTTCCCTGATGTTCTAAATCTAATCACTCCCTTTTTAGGTGAGGTCTTAAGGTAGATGAGCTCCCCAAATTGGAATTCTAAGTCCTTCCTTCGAGTATCAGCATAACTTTTCTGCCGATCCTTAGCTCAGTTGGTAGAGCGGAGGACTGTAGTTCCGTAGCAGATAATCCTTAGGTCGCTGGCTCGAATCCGGCAGGATTGTGAGATCCCTCAACTTAGTCCCACATCTAATATCTACTGGGAGAAGATCCTGTTTATAAGTGGGAATGGACTATAGATCTTTAACTTCCGGGGTACCCATTTTAAAGAAATGACTTGGCCCATTACGTTGCACTTTGGGCCGAGTCATTACAAATGGTATCAGAGCAGACCTGGTTCCGTGTTAGATGGTGGGATGGACTAGGGACGTTGGCTAGGCTGCCGGTCACGGGCCAGAAAGGTCATGGGCTGGGTTAGCGACAGGCCAAGACTAGAAACGTTGGCTAGGCTGCCGGTCACGGGCCAGAGAAGGTCGTGGGCTAGGGCTAGCAACGGGCCAAATATAGGCATTTGGGGGACAAAATTTCCTAAGGTGGGTGGATTGTGAGTTCCCACAACTTAGTCCCACATCTAACTTAAGTTTATTAGGGAGTCCACTAATTCCCTAATGACATACCCTATTGGAGAAAAATAAAATATTAGACTCTTCAACAAGGTACTTGAGTCATAAGATGTGAGCTTTCGGGAAACCGTGCTCCGATACCATCTGTAACGACCCACCATTTTTCATTATATTGTGGGCCTAACTTGCTAGGTATTACTCAAAAGTAAAGTAATTATGTCAAACATTTTTTATAAATAATAACATATATAAAGATCCCACAGTCTTGGACCGTTTCCCAGCAACCACACTTATTTCTCAATTAAATAAAAAAGGAGTCCTCATATTTATTTTGCTCCATACTCTGGATGTCAATCACCTAATCTCGTATCTGCACACCTGCGGAGGCAATTCTGCGTTAGTGATTATAATAATAAGTAGTATAATAGATAAAACAAAACAAGTACATTCCACTATTTCCTTAAGTTTATTTTAATATGCGGTGGAGCGATTCCACTATACTCCAAAACAATGCGAAGGAGGTATCCGCTGTGATCCGCACACCCCGGCCGTAGCCTTTTTGTGGGGAGGCTACCACTACCGTCTCCAGTGCCAGTGCCTCGCACACCCTGGCCGTAGCCTTTTTGTGGGGTAGCTATCACAGCACTCGGGTGATTGCTATGCCCCGTTTGTGGGGAAGCTCTCACTACCAATTCTAGTGTCAGTGCCTCGCACACCCTGGCCATAGCCTTTTTATGGGGAGGCTATCACTGCACTCCAGTGCCAATGCCTTGCACACCCTGGCCGTAGCCTTTTTGTGGGGCGGCTATCACTGCACTCAGGTGATTGCTATGCCCCGTTTGTGGGGAAGCTCTCACTACCAATTCTAGTGCCAGTGCCTCACACACCCCAGCCGTAGCCTTTTATAGGGCGGCTACCACTGCACTCCAGTGCCAGTGCCTCACACACCCCGATCGTAGCCTTTTTATGGGGCAGCTATCACTGCAGTCCAGTGCGATGGAGGAATCACTGTGCCTCACTCACCCCGGCCGTAGCTTTTTTATGGGGTGGCTATCACTACTCCAAAACAATGTCGATGCATTACAAAATTCACGCACATAACACAACCTAGTATTACACTGAGTCAATTCATTGACCCCGGTTGCACTCGGTGCATGGTAGTCGAATCTGGGCTCAGGCCGACCTAGGCTACAAACAAGGAAAATACGATGTTCTACCTATTATACTTACCTGATTTGTGATTACGTCTGACTGTGACCCATGAACCCTAATACATTAATGGGGAGGTCGCCTGGGACAAAGATGAGGGATGAAATACTCACACAGTAATGTGGAGGTCGCCTGGGATGGAGATGAGGGATGAAATACTCCCTCCTCTTGCATATATATACACTTCAACCATTCCCTCTATTAAATTCTCATACCCCATCATCCATTGGTATCTCCTAGGTTCAACAACCCCTTCATTAAATCTCACACCCCATCAGTATGAGCACGCTGCCTAGGCATGTGGACACATTGGGGCTTTTGTCTAGACTTGTGGTTCAAAGGGTACTACAGGTGACTGTTGAGAGTACTCGGTCTTTGTGATAAAGGCCGGGAGAATTTTGGAAGAAATGAGAGGGTTTAGGATATACTAGTAATTTCGAAAGACCAAGAAATGAAATGAGAAATTATCGAGAGAGGCATCAGCAGCAGCAAAATAGTTAGTTTCAAGATGCTACTGGGTCTGCAGCCCAGTGGGTCCTCAGTAGGTGCCCTTTAGAGAGTTTTGGTGAAGTATACGAATGTTTTTCTTCATATAAGAGTTAGCTCTCATAGCTAGTTTGATATTAATTATATTTTGGACCATAACACTCGTTATTGAAATATTTTATAATATATGTTGGTGATGATCATGAGTAGGATGTGCCAACCTGGACGAAGGAGCAGTGATGTCTCTTGTACACACACATGTCAGACGATAGAATGTTAATGTTTTGTTGATGTTGTCATTATATTGAGAATGATGTGATGTAATACAAGATATGATAATATGATGTGATATGATTTGTGCTTCAGTAGCTGAATTTCTAATTGTGATATTTGAATACATATGTTTTCATAAATATGTTTAGATATTGAATATGTACAACAAGTAAGGCCCAAAATCAAATGCGAAAAGTAAATAAAATGCACAGATGGATCAAGACCCAAGATTTAGAGTAACTTATACAGAATATTTGAATTTTGTGTGAATGTCAATGCGTGATATATTTATATATATGTTTATACATATTGATTTGATAAGGTGCCCATTAATTCAACTTTTAGGAGAGACTCTGTGCATTTTATTTTACGAATTTTATTGATTTTATCATAGTTATTTTGGTATGTAAACCGCTTGTCATATCATTTATGTAGTAGCATGTTAGGGTTTTTGTACATTCATCCATGCAAAGTGATTGACATTTTCCATCTTGACACGCGGAGAGTAGACCTGCACGAATTGGGTTCGGGTTAGCCAACCCAACCAGGACCAAATTTGGGGTGTTATAGTTTTGGTATCAGAGTAAACTCTCGGTCGATTCAGTTGGAAGATATTTTCATATGTGATGTGTGTGTAAAGATTGCTCCATGTCCGGCTGGCCAGTATATATTTTTGTCCTTATTGTCTTTGATTTACCGATTTCTCACCAATGGGTAGTGTAGCAGTATTTTTAGGATTGGATCAATGAATAGGGGTAATCGTGGTAAGAACTCAAAGTACTCAGAACCGAATTCCATCATCTCCTTCGCCCAGACAAGCTAGCCCTAGTCATGTTCACAATGAGACGATGTCTAGCCGATCTAGAGTCACACTGCCGCCAGGAAATTCTAGTGAGCTAGGCTTAGTAAGCTATCGTAGCAGGAGCCATCGTAGTGGAAGCCGTTGTAGCGTTTGAAGCCGTTAGACCGAAATGGAGGTTGCCAGTGCATTGTTGGCAGAGGTATGAATGCAGATGCAACAGACTCAAGAGGAATTCCAAATAGAACTACGACAAATAGCTCTCGTATTAGCATGAACAGAGAAGAAATTAGCTGTGGATGATGATGCATGAGGGGAGCCTGTAGTTCCCATGGGCCCTCTGCCGCCGCCTCCTCCATCGCTATATCAAGGGACCACTCCTACAACAATTCCACTGGTCATCCCACTTCAAGCTGGAAGGTATATAGAGGGTAGTGGACCTGGAGGAAATGGCAATGGACTAATAGGTCCCCCAGGGTTTGGTAATACTCTAGTATATCGTCATTTCCACAATTCGAGATTGGAGAAGGATCAAACAAACTGGCAAGTGATAGAAATCTTGGATTGTGGCAATATGAGCTGCTCGTGAAGAATGGAGGATGCCCATTCACATGGAAAACTAGATGCAAAAGAAGATTTCCTATGGATTTCATTAGCCATTGGCGTATTAGGAAGTATGGCATGTCTGATGGAGCACCTCGTATGGATTATTGCGGGAATGTTACGAGATGAGGCTAGAATATGGTGGGATTCAGTCATGGCCTCCACATTTACAGGCAAGCAACCTCAGGATGTGACATGGGATGAATTCAAAGCTAAGTTTGATGGAAAATATTGTCCTCCTAAGGTAAGGAAGAGGAAGGAAAGTGACTTTCAGACACTTAGACAAGGGCCCATGTGTGTGGCACAGTATGAAGCCCGATTAGAGCATTGGAAAAATTTGCACCAGATATAGTGTTGACGGAACAATGAAGAGTTGAACACTTTTATGAAAGTCAACACGATGAGATTCTTCTAGTACTGATTGACAAGAGATTTCTACTTTTGGGGATGTGGTGCGAGCCACAAGTAAAGCTGAGCAAATCTTGGCTACTCGATCCCACCAAGACTATGATCGGAGACAACAACGCCCTCAACAATATCTATTGGATCAGGGAAGACAACAGAGGCATGGGATAGATGCTCCAACTACAATGACAGCCATAGATGGACAAGTTTAGGAGAACAGACATCGAACATGTCAGAACTGTGGACACCGTGATGGAGGAACATGAAGAGCGGGTACAGACGCATGTTTTAGATGTGGTCAACCATGGCATCGGGTAGTAGAATTGTTGATTGCTCAACACCAACAGCCAACCTTCCAGCTACCCCATTGCAGTAGAGAAGAGGCTAACATAACCAAGGGCATGGATAGGAAAATAGTGGTCAGCAGTCATTGAGACAACAACAAAGGGGTCTGAATCAGAGAGAAATGATGGTTACCATGACAAGACATGAACAGATAGCTTTGGATCAGAGAGGAATACTGATAACACCACAAGTAGACCCATCCACTTTAGCACCACCATGGACAGCGAGGATGGACACAACCACAATTGCTGAAGAATTGGAGGATACAACGGACGTGATTGGTATACACGCATCCCACTTCAGACTTTAGATTCAGTAGATAGTTATAATAGCAAAGCCTCCTTGATTTAAAATTTTGAGGACGAAATTTTTATATGGAGTGAAGGTTGTAAAACCCATGACTCGAGTCAGGGTTTTATAGTCAGAACCAGTCAGTTCAACTGTTATTTTTAGTCAGGTCAATTTCAGAACACGCATACTGAGCCGAGGCTGGTCATGTGTTATGAACCATGAGCGTCATGTGCCCAAGTATATGTTGATAACTTTAGTAAGGCAACAATAGAATGAGTTATCAGAATATATGAGAGTACACCTAAATTTTTTATGTTTATTTTACTATTAGATTATATAATTATTTTTAGGGTGAATAATGCATTAGAACCTGCTACGGGTAGTTTGGGTGGGTTATTAGTTATAGAGCATGTCATTGTGATGTTATGGTGTGTATTATGTTTGATGGGATTTTTCCTTATTTTCTGGATTTTTTAGGAATTATTACAAGTTAGTTATTATTTTTTACTCGAGTTGGAGTCAAGTCAAGTTCTATTTATGACACAATGCCCGACCTTCTCCCTTACCACTTGTCTTCTTCCCTAGACCACTCATTTTCTCCCCCGATCACTCGTTTTCCCCAAACCACTTGTCTTCTTCCCCAGGCCACTCATTTCTTCCCCCAACCACTCGTTTTCCCCCTAACCTCTCATTTTGTCCCCCACCACTTGTCTTCGTCCCCCTGACACCTATTTATTGCAAACCCTCAATGCCACCACTTTACCTGTTGCTGATTCTACCATCGATGATCGTTGCTGCCGCCATCTACTCGCTACCTCAACGTCGCCAACCCTCCCACAACCTTTCCCAACCGGAGCAGAGCCCAGTGCCACCCATCCCAGCCAAATCTTCCACCAAACTCATCCAGTTAAACCAGTTCGAACTTCAGACACTATTAAGCACCGAATTCGAGCTCCAAGACAAGTGAAGAACCCTAGTCATCGTCGATTGTCGACGACAAGAGGTATAATCACCTCTAATTTAATTATTTAAAAATCAATGATTGTTAGTACTACATGCTAGGATTGATGAATTGTTTGTTAGATATTTTTACTGTAAATAAAAATATGAATTTGCTTGATTGAATTGTACTAAAACGAATGCTAAGGAACTAATTAGGTAAACTAAATAATAATCGTAATCTAATACAACGTAGCATAGGAAAATTTATGTGTTATTGATGTATGATGTGGTGTGCATATGCTATAGGATGTTTGCTGCATCATTTAGTTAGCAGGTGTTAGCTTCTGGATTTGATGTATAGGTACGGCATAGGAGCTTGCTGCCTAGGCGCGTGGGCACAATTGGAGCTTCTTCCAGGTCCATTTAGGACTCGTTTCCTATTTTATACTCTATTCTATTGTGTATTGTTTTATTACTTGCAAAACGAATTAAGTTGTGCCTTGTTGGGTCCCACTTAACCCAGGCCATTTAATCAACTAGTTTTTGAATTAGTAACCCTCGAGGATGAGATCCCTCGAGTATGTTTTCAAAAACAAGATCCACTAAAAGTTGCCTTTGGGCTTATTATACACATCCCTTCCCAAACCTAATATAAATTTATCGAATTTTCAGTGAGCAAGAGATAGGAAAACTGACTCGTACATACCATAAGCGGGTACACGCGCCAATCAAAGTGGGCTCTAGATTAGTGAGTGGGTTGTTCCAATCCCAAGGGATCCTAACAACTCCCATTTTGAGTTCCTCACACCCAGAGAAATGTGGAGGTTTATAGGTACTATTTAGTACAACGGATGCCCGGACTTGTGGTTCAGAAGGTACTTAAGGTGACTACTTGAGAATACTCGGTCTTCATGCTCAATCCTAGGAGAATTATGGAGGAACGGAGAGGGATTAGAATATACTAGTCTCGAAGGACTAGAAAATGAAATGAGAAAATGCCAAGAGAGGCATCAGAAACAACAGAGCAGTCTGTTTGGGTTGCTATCAAGTCTACAGCCCAGTGGCTCCTCAGTCAGTGCCCTTTAAAGAGTTCTGATGAAGTATACTAATGTTTTTCTTCATATGAGAGTTAGCTCTAATAGCCAGTTTGATATTAGTTATATTTTAAAGTAGTAACACTAGTTACTCATGTGTTTTTATAATATATGTAGGTATGATCATGAGTAGGATGTGCCAACCTAGACGAAGGAGCAGTGTTGTCTCTTGTACGCACACATGTCAGACAATAGAATGTTAATGTTTTGTTGATGTTACATTATATTGATAATGATGTGATGTAATGCAAGGTATGATAACATGATATGATATGATATTTGCTTCAATATCAGAATTTCTAATTGTGATATTTGAATACATATGTTTTAGTAAATATTTCAGATATTGAATATGTACACCAAGCAAGGCCCAGAATTGGATGCAAAAAATGATTAGAATGACGATTCAAAATAACTTATGCAACAGATTTGAATTTTGTGTGAATGTCAATGCGTGATGTACTTATATATGTTTATACATGTTGATTTGACAGGGTAGTCCTTAATTGGACTTTTAGGTGAAACTATGTCCATTTTATTTTATGAAATTTATCGATTTTATCATAGTTATTTTGGTATGTAAACCGCTTGTCATATCATCCATGTAGTAGCATGTTAAGGTTTTTGTGTGTTCATCCACGCAAAGCGATTGACATCTTCCATCTTGAGATGCCGAGAATAGATATGCACAAATTGGGTCAGGTTAGCCAACCCAACCGAGACCTGTGACATTCCAGTTCAGTTCCAGTAAAAACCCGTCTGTTCCAAGCCATGAGCCAAGTGTTACTATATGAAACTAAGTGTCTCAAAAATTAATTTTCTATGAATTTTCAAGATTTTAAATAAATACATAACAATAAATTTAACATACAAATGCTCGGAATAATCTAAGCCCCATGAACCGAACCAAAATCCCATTGCCATGCAAACAATCTAGAAAAAAAATAATAGTTCAATAACAAAGTCCTCCATCTGTCCCGACTCTACCCATCCTTTTATGCTCATACCTGCAGAGGCAATTCTGCGTTAGTGATAAAATACTAAGTCATATAATTATAAGAAATAATTAATATATTTCACAACATCTAAATTACGTCTTTTAGTGATTATGAGCCTATGTTGAGCTCTTAATATGATGGGAGGGTGGCCACCCATCCAGCTACAATCCCATGTATGCGCACACACACTATGTGGCGCTCAGCCTATAGTTACCGATATTTGTCATTTACTCACCCTCTCGGTATCACAAGTGCAAAATGAGTCATCTTGCGCCACTACGCCCTGTCACCCCTTTCGGCATGGAGGCAGGTATTTAATCTTTCAAGAATTTTAAGGGTGCTGCCCTGTGTCAGACTGAGTCAATTCTTTGACCACGGTTGCGCTCTGTGCATGGTGATCGAATGTGGAATTACGCCGACCAAGACTCCCAAATCGAAATATATAACATTTCAAATAATTATACGGACCTGGTATTATGATGAGGAACCCACAACTATGACACACGATCCTAAAGCTTTCCCTTTGTGAGTCAAATGTGCTCACAAACTATCCAGAGGATGTTTTATTTAACATCAACAAAACTCTCCTTTACATAGAAGAATATGTGTAGAATTCAAAAAGTCACTACATTAAATTTTATTAATATGTGTGGAATTCAAGAAGGTACTACATTAAATTTTATAGAAAAGAACATAATCACAAATAATTATATTAAATACCAACAATTAGTTTGATAATGGAAAGTTAAAAACTTATTATTGACTTAATGTGAATGAATGTTAAATGGCACTCACGACTCCCAATCCCAAAATTCAATAAAGAAAATTTATTTAAAACCATTCATAAATATCATTGTACTGATATAATAAAGGTCAATATTGATTCTTAAGAACTAATTTAGTTAAATATTATTTATGGTTCGTTCTTAAGATTTACAAAATCCTAAATAAAATAACCTAATTATTATTATTAATATTTTTTGGGGTTAAAAAATCTCCCCAATTTAGGAATTTTTGTCCTTGAAAATATAATAGGTCATAAGGAGAAAAATCTGGGTTTTACAATCTCCCCAGCTTGAGAATTTTTTGCCCTCGAAAATATAATGGAAATTTTTTTATTTAAGCATTGCCACTCATATGCATAGCTAAAGTGGGGTACCTATCCCATGACATGTTATCCAGATCGCACAGGTGTCCCATATCACCTATACTACCTAGATAACACCTCCGATTGTAAAGGTGTCTCATATACACTTATTGGCTAAGTGTCACGTGCACCTAGCATGACACATAAGTGACACATCATCCCATACCGGTGGTGTTATGTTGTAATTAACCTAACCTAGAATGTCCTCTAACTCAATAAAAGCTTGTTAATATGCCACATATATGTCTCCATAAATAAATTATGTACACAATACCTCAAGGTCTCATATCCTTTTAAAGGTTCCCTTTCAATCTGCCTTTTACTTAAAACATGTCCCATATTTAGAAGTTGTCACTTGAATCCCCACTAGGTAAATTCTTTTTTATTATTTCTCAACTCTTCAAAACATCCCCTCATTGTTAATAATAATATTGGTGTTACTTCATCTCTTTCTTCTTCCTTTTATTACCTTTATTTTATTTTTTGGAAATAAAAAGGTACATAGTTATGCATAATATATTATATAAAGCATCCTATCAACTTCTTGCACATTATTTTTAATTATTTAACAATTATCCAAATTTTCGTATCATCTACTGATCATTTTTCTCTGGTGACTTACAAATTATTTGTACACCGTATTGACAAAAAAATACCAATATTTCTCCATTATATTTTCAAGGTCGAAAAATTCTTAAGTTGGAGAGATTGTAAAACCCTAATTTTTCTTCTTATGACCCTATTATATTTTTGAAGACGAAAATTCCCAAGTTGGAGTTATTGTAAAAACCCAAAAAAATTATTATTATTATTGTTAATTATGTTATTTTATTTAAGATTTTGTAAATCTTAAGAACGAACCATAAATAATATTTAACTAAATTAATTATTAAGAATCAATATTGACCTTTATCATATTGGTACAATGATATTTATAAATGGTTTTAAATAAATTTTGTTTATTGAATTTTTGGGATTGGGAGTTGTGAGTGCGCTTTAACATTCATTCACATTAAGTCAATAATAAGTTTTTGACTTTTCATTATCAAACTAATTGTTGGTATTTAATATAATTATTTGCGATTTCATTCTTTTCTATAAAATTTAATGTAGTACCTTCTTGATTTCCACACATATTAATAAAATTTAATGTAGTGACTTCTTAAATTCTACACATATTCTTCTTCTACATAAAGGAGAGTTTTGTTGATGTTAAATAAAACATCTTCTAGATAGTTTATGAGCACATTTGACTCACAAAGGGAAGGCTTTAGGATCGTGTGTCATACTTGCGGGTTCCTCATCACAATACCAAGTCCGTATAATTACTTGAAATGTTATATATTCCGTATAGTTTATTTTGTGTTAGATGGTGGACTGGACCAAGGACGTTGGCTAGGCTGCCTGTCATGAGCCAAAGAAAGTCGTGAGATGGGGCTAGCAATGGGCCAAGTCTAAAAATTTTAGGGACAAAATTTCCTAAGGTGGGTAGATTGTGAGATCTCTCAAATTAGTCCCACATCTAATACCTAATGGGATAAGATCATGTTTATAAGAGGGAATGGACTATAGATCTTTAACTTGGTTAACCACTTTTAAAGAAATGACTTATCCCATTAGTTTGCACTTTGGGCCGGGTCGTTACAATTCCCGAGCATGAACTGGATTTGGGGTGTAACAATTCAGTCAATTATTGACAACAAGCCCTATGGCTAGTCACCTAGCACCAATCAAACATTCATCTGACCATCCAAAGCTGCTCAACCTGGGACCCTAAAACTATGTTAGTGATAAACACACTCAATCGCATAATCACAAGAAATAAGTCAATATATTTCACAACAATATTAATCAAGTCTTTTAGTAATTATAAGCTTATACGAAGCTCCAATTATTTCGGGAGGGGTGGCCGCCCCATCCACATACAATCTCATGCATGCACACACATGCTACGTAACCTAATATTTCTCATTGGCTTACCCTCTCAGTATAGGTACAAAATGAGTCATCTCGCATCATTATGTCATGTCACCCCTTTCGACATGGAGCCAACGTAGGGCTGCAACAAGCAGTGCCATATATGGCACCTTGCACTACTTTGCACTGCAAACAATAGTGTTGTGCATTGCGGCCATGCCTTGCATTGGTGCTGCAAATAGCAAGGCCTTTGATAGAAAAACACCCAATAGGAACCTAAAGGTGAAAAAAGAAAAGAAAACAAAAAGTTCCATAACCCGCCCCTCTAATCCAAACACATAAGCATATAAAGCAATACATCTGGGGTAAAGGACATAAAAAATCAACTAACCAACAAGAAGGGAAGGTGCAAACAATAATAATAATGAAGATAACAATAAACATGCATGACGTCATGAATGATATATAAAAAAAGAAGGCAAGGGTGGGGACAACGTACCTAAGGCTAGAGAAGAAAGTGAAAAACTAGACATTGAGGACTGATCTCAATGGTGGGAGGAGGGGTCTTCCTTCCGTCAAATAAATAAGGGACTAGGAATTTTGAAAGGGAACAACCACACAAAGTTTTCCAACAAAATCTTAACTCACCACCAGTCCTTAGCCAACTTTGAGACTTAAATAAAAAATAATGAACTGGAATGTGTTTGGTTATCCTGAAATTGCTTGAAAGAAATGTAAAATTTGGAGGTTAAAAATTTTCTTGTATTTGGATGTTTTAAAATTTAGTCAAAAGAAATTTCAACTTCATTCAAATTGAGTCTATATAAAAATTTTACAAACCATCATTTTCTTTTGAAAAATAAAAGAAATTTGAGGAAATTTTAGAAGGCACATGCAAATGTACATAGAGAGAAATATTTCATTTTTATTTTATTTTCCTACTATTAAAACATGTAAAGGAAATTTTTAAAATTTTCATGTCATCTCATTTCATTGCATTTTCATTTTGTGTGAAATTCTTTTTTCATGTACACTTTTTTCGTGTCAACCAAACGAAACCTTAGTAAAAAATAAGTCATGACTCTCCTAGCTATCATGATTCATACAACCATGACGGCTAGCCCAGTTGGCTCCACCCATGGTTCGAACCCAACTCACCCCACCAAACAAAAAACAAAAAACAAAAAAAAACCCAAATATAAACAAAAATATCGAGAAGGACATAACAACAACAAGAGTAAAGAGTTCTACCTCAATCCTCAAGCCATCCACAACTTCCGTGACATGGAGCTGCATAAAGTCGTGCATAATAGGTAGCATATCCAGCTGCCTGCTCGATGGTATACAGTTGATGTTGCCTTATTGTTACTTGTACTCCTAAATGCAAAACCATAATAAAGTGCTCCAATGCAACAGCTCCGGCTAGTCCATGATGTGGTGGATCAAAACTATGAAATTGTAATCCTTGATGTGGTTGGTTAATTAATGTGGCATTACTCTCCTGGTAAGAAATGTCATGATAAGAAGGGCTACTAACTGACCCAGATCCCTCACTCATATTTCTGCGAATAAGGCTAGATTAGCTATTATTTTCACATTAATTTGTAGGGGGTATAGCATCTCATGATAATATAGTTAATCAACCTAAGTTAGTATTTTATGTTCTAGCAAAACAAAGCGGGAGAAAAAGGGATTCATATTTATTTATTCAATGCACAAGTACATGAAGTTGGTTAATCAACAAATAAACTTGGATATTTTCTTAACATTTCTTGTTCACTTTCACATCTTGCTTTCTCTAATTCTCAGTTCCTCCACAATACTTTTACCAAAGGTATCTTCTTATTTTGTAGTGTTTTAGTTTCCCTTGCTAATATCTGCATTGGTCTCTCCTCGTAGGTCAAGTCAAGTTAGAACTCTAAGTCTTCGAAGTTTGGGATTATGTGCCCTTCATCCCACACATACTTTTTAATATGGACACATGGAAAACATTATACACTCCAACTAAGCTAGTGGTAATGCCAGTTGGTAGATACAAGTTACAACTCTATCCACAATTTGGAAAGATCCAATAAATCTCAGATGTAGTTTACCCGGAGTTCAAAATCGGATCACTCCTTTGGAAGGAGATGTTATTGTAGGTATACTTACTCCCCAACTTGAAACTCTAACTCCCTCCTCTTGGCATCAGCATAGCTCTTTTGTCGGTCTTGTGTTGATTTTAGTCTATGTTGGACCAACTTGACCTTCTCGATAGCCTCCATGACCAGATGGGGTCCCACTATAACTACTTCAGCAGATTATAGTCAACATGATGGAGACCTATATGGGCTATAATATAGAGTTTCAAATGGACCCATGTTAATACTAGCTTGGTACAAGTTATTGTAAGTGAACTCTGCCAAAGCTAAGTGCTGCTCCCAATCTCCACTCCGGTCAAGGATACAAGCTCTAAGCAAGTCTTCCAAGGCCTAAATAGTTCTTTCTCTCTGACCGTGAATTTGGGGATGGTATGTTGTACTTCACTTGATTTGAGTCCCCAAAGCTCCCTGAAAAGTTTTCAAGAAGTGTGAGGTGAAGAGGGGATCTTAGTTAGAGCCTATCTCCTTGGGAATCCCATCTAACTTAACAACGTTGTTAATGTACAATCCTGCCAAGTACTTCGTCATCCTTGTTGACTAGGTAAGAATGAAGTGTGCAAACTTCATGAGTCAGTCCCCCATCACCCAAATAGAGTTGGGCTTTCTTTTGCATTTTTGGGAATTTTGTGACAAAATCATATGTGACACACTCTCATTTCCATTTTTGGGAATTTTGTGACAAAATCATATGTGACACACTCTCATTTCCAGGTCGGTACTTCCAATGATTTCAGTAATCCTCCCGATAGTTGGTAATGAGCTTTGATTAGTTGACAAGTTTGGCACTTGGAGACAAAGTCTACTACAACCCTCTTCATGCCAATCCACCAATACGTCCTCTTTATGTAACGACCCAGCCCAAATTGCAACGTAATGGGCTAAGTCATTTCTTTAAAATGGATACCCCGGAAGTTAAAGATCTATAGTCCATTCCCACTTATAAACAGGATCTTCTCCCAGTAGGTATTAGATGTGGGACTAAGTTGAGGGATCTCACAATCCACCCACCTTAGGAAATTTCGTCCCCGAAATGCCTATTCTTGGCCCGTTGCTAGCCCAGCCCACGACCTTTCTTGCCCGTGACCGGCAGCCTAGCCAACGTTTCTAGTCTTGGCCCGTTGCTAGCCCCAACCCACGACCTTTCTGGCCCGTGACCGGCTGCCTAGCCAACGTCCCTAGTCCATCCCACCATTTAACACGGAACCAAGTCGGCTCTGATACCATTTATAATGACCCAGCCCAAAGTGCAACATAATGGGCCAAGTCATTTCTTTAAAATGGGTACCCCGGAAGTTAAAGATCTATAGTTCATTCCCACTTATAAACAGGATCTTCTCCCAGTAGGTATTAGATGTGGGACTAAGTTGAGGGATCTCACAATCCATGGGCTAAGTCATTTCTTTAAAATGGATACCCCGGAAGTTAAAGATCTATAGTCCATTCCCACTTATAAACAAGATCTTCTCCCAGTAGGTATTAGATGTAGGACTAAGATGAGGGATCTCACAATCCACCCACCTTAGGAAATTTCGTCCCCAAAATGCCTATTCTTGGCCCATTGCTAGCCCCAGCCCACGACCTTTCTTGCCCGTGACCGGCAGCCTAGCCAACGTTTCTACTCTTGGCCCGTTGCTAGCCCCAACCCACTGACCTTTCTGGCCCGTGACCGGCAGCCTAGCCAACGTCCCTAGTCCATCCCACCATCTAACACGGAACCAGATCGGCTCTGATACTATTTGTAATGACCCAGCCCAAAGTGCAACGTAATGGGCCAAGTCATTTCTTCAAAATGGGTACCTCGGAAGTTAAATATCTATAGTCCATTCCCACTTATAAACAGGATCTTCTCCCAGTAGGTATTAGATGTGGGACTAAGTTGAGGGATCTCACAATCCACCCACCTTAGAAAATTTCGTCCCCGAAATGCCTATACTTGGCTTGTTGCTAGCCCTAGCCCATGACCTTTTTTTGGCCCGTGACCGGCAGCCTGGCCAACGTTTCTAATCCAGCCCACCATCTAACACGGAACCAGGTCGGCTCTGATACCATTTGTAACGACCCAGCCCAAAGTCCAACGTAATGGGCTAAGTCATTTCTTTAAAATGGGTACCCCGAAAGTTAAAGATCTATAGTCTATTCCCACTTATAAACAGGATCTTCTCCCAGTAGGTATTAGATGTGGGACTAAGTTGAGGGATCTCACACTTTAAGTCTTGATACATTATACTTACCCCCAGATGAATGGAGAACTTCGAACGATGTGCCACCTTCAGTACATTGTCCTTGAGTACAGACAATCATACTCTAAATTTGACCACACTATTGGAATCAGTCGTTATTAGAAGTCTTTTCCATCATCTCATTCAACTCCACATCATCAATTTGTGTCAACTTAACACGATCAACCAAGTCATTTGAAATGACAAGGTTAGCTAGTAACCTTATTAGCTGGTCCATGGGGTTGATAGCCACCACTTTTGCCGACATAGCCTAGAGTCTAGCTAGTTGTTGACCCTTGTCCTCCTTGCCATTCTAGCTCAATCCATCTGCCACAACATTCACCTTCCCCAGGTGGCATGATAGTTGGAAGTCATAATCCTTCAAATACTTCATCCATCGCCTTTGCCGAAGGTTGAGGTTATTCTAATTGAAGATATAGTTCAAACTTTTGTAGTCAATGAAGACTTCAAACTAGGCTCCATATAGGTAGTGTATTTAGATCTTCAAGGCCAAAACAAATGATGCCACCTCCAAGTCATGGGTTGCATAATTTTGTTCGTAAATCATCAATTGACGAGAGGCATAAGCCACCACATTCCCTCCTTGCATTAGGATACCTCCCAAACCTAGCTGAGACGTATCACTGAAGACTACGAGTCCTTTAGTGCCAGTGGGCAACTTATTGACCCAACCCAAATATAACATAATAAGCCTAAGTCATCTCTTTAAAAGTAGTTAACTGAAGTTGAAGATCTATAGTTTATTCCCACTAATAAACCAGACCTTATCACAATTATTATTAGATGTGGGAAAAGTTGAGGGATCTCACAATCCACCAACCTTAGAAAATTTCATCCTTAAAATTCATACATTTGGCTCGTCACTAGACCCAGCCCATATTCTTCCTTAGCCAATGACCAGCAGCCTATCCAACATCCCTAGTTCAACCCACCATCTAACATAGAACTAGGTTGCTCTGATACCATCTGTAATGATCTGACCCAAAGTGCAACATAATGGGAGTTGAAGATCTATAGTCCATTCCTACCAATAAATTGAATCTTATCCTAATAGTTATTATATGTGAGACTAAATAAAGGGATCTCATAGGTAAGGTCAAGACTGATGCAGTGGTTAGACACTTCTTCAGGGATTGGAAACTCTCTTCGTACTTAATACTCCACTAGAATTTGACTATCTTCCTTGTGAGCTTGGTCATTGGCAATGCCATGAAGGAGAAGCTTTTGATGAATACCCTGTAGTCGCCCCCTAGACCAAGGAAACTCATGATGTCGGTGACTGACTTTGGTTGTGGCCATTCTGTTATAGCATGCACTTTTGATGGATCTACTGCAATTCCTGCCTTTCAGATGATGTGGCCTAAAAGCTCACCTCCATCAGCCAGAAGTTACACTTTAAAAGCTTGGCGAGTAGCTAGTTATCCCTCAAATTTTGAAGAGCAATGGATAGGTGTTTTGCGTGTTCCTCCTCATTGTCTAAATAGACCAGATGTCATCCATGAGCATGATAGTAAACATATCCAATTATGGGTGGAATATTGTGTTCATGAACAACACAAAGGCTGCTAGCACATTCGTCAAACCAAAAGGCATATCCAAGAACTCGTAGTGTCCATATCGAGTTTGGAAAGCCATTTTTTGATGTCAGATTCCTTTACTCGCATCTGGTGGTAACCTGACTGCAAGTCTATCTTGGAGAATACTACTATTTTCAGCTAATCAAACAAATCATCAATCTTCAATAAGGGGTACCAATTCTTAATTGTCACCTAATTTAGTTGGCAGTAGCCAATACATAGCCCAAACAATTCATCCTTCTTCACAAAAAGAATAGGGGCTCCCCATAGTGAAGCACTTGGTCAAATGAAACCTACCCGCAACTACTCCTCCACTTGACTCTTTAACTCCATGAGTTTTGTTGGAGTCATCCAATAGGGTGTCTTGAAAATAGATGCTATTCTAGGTGCTAGGTCGACAGTGAACTACATAGCCTGCTTAGAAGGTAGACTTAGGAGTTCATCTGGAAGTACATTAGAAAACTCCATTACTACATGGATCAAGGACAAATCTTTGGGTTGGACTCAGACTCTACAAGGTTAACCATAAAAGCGTTACATCCCTCACCCAACAACTAGAGTGCCTCGCCGATCTACATGATACAAGAAGATGGATCAAGTAATGACTCTTAAAAAATGACCTTCATCTCACAATTACAAAGTTTCCTTACCACTCGACTCCCTTCACAGTCAAGAAAAGCCTAGTGTGCAAACAACAGGCTGTTGGAAACTTCACCCTTTCCCACGATCCCTCTTCCTCAACCTCTTCTTCTGAGAGTTGCGACCTCTCCAATGATCCAGCACGTAATTGAGCCCTATGACGAAGAACTAGGGAGATGCTCTGGGAAGAACTAGGAAGGGTCCTTATGATGCTTGAGCTTTCACAATTGAAAACCTCCAAAAGGTTATAAGAGTGGGAAGATAACAAAATTAGAATTGAATTCAATATTTTTCAAGCATATACAATTTTACAATATTATTGTGTACACTAATCCCTTCTACCTATCACATGCGAGTAACTCACGTGTTATCTTTCTTAAACAATTGAATTTAACATAACACCACTCCATTCCCGATTTACTAAATTTAATATAACACCACTCCATTCTCGACCATACATCATAACCTTTGATCCTCTCTTTGAATATATTATACATCCTAAAAGTCCAAAACTAAATCCGATCAGAAATGGTTTCGAATAGGATATGTACAGTGGGATCAAATCAGATTCTCACATATAAGTTTGGGAACCATCTTAACCCACGTATGTTTGGAAACCATCTTAATTAAGAGTAAAAGAAAATTGAGAAGGGTATAATGGGCAAGGAAAAATACGATCAATCGCAAAGTGCAAAGCAATTAGCCCTTCATTCACTGGCATCATCCTTGTGCAGTTGCCCCTTCGCCTTGCCCATACTGCCGTTGCAGCTTCTCTTCAATGTTGTAGCCAAGCATCTTATGCGTCTCCTTCATCCCCAATACCTTCCCTCCTTCACCATCACATCATAGTGGAAGCATGGCCCTCAATGGAGGCCGCTGATATCAACAATAATCACCCTCAAAGTTACTTTTATGATCTTTATTTAATTAATTGATATGTTTAAATTATATATTAACAAATTTGTGATGTTGATGACATGATTACCTAAGAATATAGATTTATATGACATGATTCTTAGAATTTGTTTGGAATGATCAGGATAGGCATGATTGCCCTAGTGTTGTTTAATTTATCCATCATGTCATTCATGCACATATGGGTGTACATGAGCTATAGAATTTAGTCATGTTTGTGTAAGTTTCGTTTAGGAGCTCGCCGCTTACACACGATACCCCATTTGGAGCTTCTACCAGGTCCGTTTAGGACTCCTACTCTTAATTGTTGATCTCTTCTATTGTTGCATTGGATTGTATGAGATAGGACATGTTAAGTGGTGAATTATTTGACGCTACTTAACATGGGCCATTTTAGTGAATTAGTTTCCCAGAATTAATAACCCTCAAAGATGAGATCCCTCGAGTCTAATTTTGAAAACAAGATACATCGCAAGTTGCCTTTAGGCCTAAAATATTAAATCCCTTCACAAGCATATATATGATTTTATCGCATTTTCAGTAAGACGAGAGATAGTTAAACTGAATCGTACATACCATGAGCGGGTGCACGTGCCAGTCACAGTGGGCTCTAGATTAGTGAGAGGGTTGTTCCATTCCTGAGGGAACCTGACAACTTGCATTTTGAGTTCCTCACACCTAGAGAAATGTCGGGTTTACGAGTATTGCCAGTACAACCCACATCCGGACATGTGGTTAAAAGGGTAGTAAGGGCGACTACCTAAGAGTGCTCTACCTTCATACACGAGACTGGGAGAAATATTGAGGATCGAAGAGGGTTTAGGAAATACTGGTAGTTTCAAGGAACCAGAAGAAAATGAGAAAATGTCGAGAGGGGCATCAGACCAGTCAATTCGGGATGTCATCCAAACTATAGCTTAATGGCTCTTTAGTAGTTACCCTTATGAAAATTTTGTTGGAGTATATGCATGTCTTTTTTCCCTTTTCATGAGAGTTAGCTCTCATTGATAGTTTAATATTAGTTATTTTCTGGACCAGTGACAACCGTTGCTGACGGTTTTATATTATATATATAGGTGAGCATCAAATACAACTGGATATGCAAGGCTTGATGTATGAGCATGACATACTTGCACAAACACATGTCTGACAATAGGATGCTTATTTGTGATGCTGGTGAATATGTAAAACCATAGATAAATATTTTGATAGTGTTTAATGCATGATTAACTTGTTTTGCATATGAAGTTGGAAATCTTGAAATTAGCAAACTTCTGGCTATGTGAATATGAATGGTGGGTGGGTTAAGATCCAGTCAAGATCATGAGATGGAGAATACTATGATAATGACAGAACGTGATGTTGTGATATGTCTTGGTTTTTCTTATATATTTATATGTTGTGATATAATGATGGATAGGGTTGTTTCCTTATTACACTTTTAGGGGAAACTCTATCCATCTATTTACCAAATTTTCATAATATTTACATCGATTGCGTTGTGATTTTTTTTGCCATCATATCATTCATGTAGTGTCTTGCTAGTTTGTGCATTTCATATATACATTCATTGTGGCATGCTTTTCATTTTATGATGCTTAAAGTAGATCCCTTCTGCTTAAATTAGGGTCGACCAAATTAATCGAATTGAGGATCAATTTGGTCCCCCATAACATTTATAGTTCGGTTAATAGCAAACTAGATTTGGGATAAACTTTAGGGAGGGCAAAGGCTAACCATCGTCTGCAAGGTGTCAATGTCCCAGAGTCCTTGAACATGATGAGGATCGAATCCGGGTACACGAAACTTATTTAGTTGCAACTACATGTGTGTGTAGAGGAATGTAGGTAAGGGGACCATACACATCCTACCATGTGAAGAACCTACCTGATGACTGGGTGTTTGGGTATGATGCTCTAACATCTGATGATGTCAATGTGTTTAACTTTTGTGTGGGGTATGTGGAACAAGTATCCATGACCCAATGTTTAATTTACCTCACTCATCCACATTAAGAGACCAAGTTACCTAATCTAATCATTGAAACTAAAAATAAGAACTAAAGCATGTAACGACATCCAACCTCTTAGATACATTGGGGGTGTTTCCTTCGTATAGCTTGGAGTGATCATCGCATTTATAAAGTCAATCTCTTAGTCACAGGGGAGGCGCTACTTCTATTGTGGCTCAGAATGCTCATATATGAGCTTTAAGTATAAGATCTATCCTATGTAGTATGACTCTGCATAAATTTTATGACTCTACATCGATTGCGTTGTGATTTTTTTTGCCATCATATCATTCATGTAGTGTCTTGCTAGTTTGTGCATTTCATATATACATTCATTGTGGCATGCTTTTCATTTTATGATGCTTAAAGTAGATCCCTTCTGCTTAAGTTAGGGTCAACCAAATTAATCGAATTGAGGATCAGTTTGGTCCCCCATAACATTTATAGTTCGGTTAATAGCAAACTAGATTTGGGATAAACTTTAGGGAGGACAAAGGCTAACCATCGTCTGCAAGGTGTCTAATGTGAGTCTTTGAACATGATGAGGATCGAATCCGGGTACATGAAACTTATTTAGTTGCAACTACATGTGTGTGTAGAGGAATGTAGGTAGGAGGACCATACATATCCTACCATGTGAAGAACCTACCTAATGACTGGGTGTTTGGGTATGATGCTCTAGCATCTGATGATGTCAATGTGTTTAACTTTTTGTGCGGGGTATGTGGAACAAGTATCCATGACCCAATGTTTAATTTACCTCACTCATCTACATTAAGAGACCAAGTTACCTAATCTAGTCATTGAAACTAAAAATAAGAACTAAAGCATGTAACGACATCCAACCTCTTAGATACATTGGGGGTGTTTCCTTTGTATAGCTTGGAGTGATCATCACATTTATAAAGTCAATCTCTTAGTCACAGGGGAGGCGCTACCTCTATTGTGGCTCAGAATGCTCATATATGAGCTTTAAGTATAAGATCTATCCTATGTAGTATGACTCTGCATAAATTTTATGAAACCCAATATGGTGTCCATCTTGAGCCTCCTGGAGGGTTGAGATCTACTTCTATAATGTGTGTATGTAATAGCCTAACAAGTAGCTTTCAAAATTATAATAGTATAATTCGGTTCGTCCCTTCACGACTTCTTCTTAGGTCTATATACTTCAGTTGTTTAAATCCTGACCGAAGGGTAATCGAAGTCTATCACTGCACAGATTCTCACTAAGCCCTCAACCTTTGGTAGCCAAACCTCTGACCAAAGGTCAAAACTCCATCTTCCTTGATCTGCACCTCATGTCTTCGGATGCGAAATCCTGACCGTAGTGTAACTAAAGTGTCCTCCACTTTAACACTTCCTTTGAATCTTCACACTTGATTACTTGGTTTTCTTCTTCACTTGGAATCTTCATGATCTTGGTTCCTTTGATGCTGCATAGACTCCTACTATCATACTTATAGAGCTTTTCACGCTATCTCATCAAAACAAGGTTCAACACTTGTATCGAGAGTTTTTTCGAAGACAACTCTAATGTGTTATAAGCTCTCTAAGTAGTTGGTGTCAATATTAATGAAACATTCCTTGAGTTTGCCATGTAGATCTTCAACTCTACAATTCTTCAAGATCATACCTTGTCCATGAATCTTTATTTCTCTGAACCTACACAAAAGATTAGTCTAAAATAATGGAAGATGCCATGTTATGGAATGCTTATGCCATGATGAATATATTATGCAACTTATGCCTAATAAGCAATTGACATCCTTGAATGAGTTAGTCATTCTTATTAATTGATCATTAGAATTCTAAGCCCATGAGATGACTATACTCAAAAGCCTCATATCTACCCCTACATCTGTAACACTCAAATCTGGTCCACTCTCAAACCGAACTGGAATGCTATGGGTCACCTGAGTCAGTAGGTCAACCCAAACCTAACTCGAAAGGATCTACTATGTGAATGACATGTCACATGCAATCACACTCAAAACCAATCAAGAATAAGAAAATAAAAAAATCCTAAAACAAAACAAATATAGTGTTCCCTGGAAGTACAATAAGGGCCACCTGTTTGAATAATTTTAATATCTTGCAAGTATACACATTCGAAACAAGTAATATAATGATAAATTCGAGTATCGTTCCCACAGAGAGATGAATTTTCTTAAATTAATTAAAGAAAATAAAATTAAGAGAAAAACAAAAATAATTGACTTAACTAAATTTAAACAATAACTTTTAATAAAAGGAGATGTTAAAATGATAAAACTCGTTCTAGAGTCGAATTTCCCTTAATATGAATTTAATCATCACCATATCTTACTCTTATCTTTTATTCCCTTTGATTGTCGATCTAGGATAATTATATGACATGGTGGTTCTGGCTCCTTCATGCATCTATTATTTTGCCTCAATTTCTACCTCCCGATGATAATTAATTAATCAACAAAACAATGCATTAAGATTTGCCTTACAATCACATATGGTATTGTATATGATGAATTATCACCAGGAGGTAGAAATTGAGGCAAAACAAGTCAAAAGATATGCCTTACTCCGACCACAATGACAAACAAGTCAAAAGACTCGTCGTATGATGAATTATCAATGACTAATCTAATTAATTTCTACTGAAATCTAATTAAATCTCATGATCTAAGAAATAGGCGATCAATCTATTCTTAGCATTAAGAACATAATAATTCAAACAATCCAATTGAATAAAAGAGTAAGAGGCTGATATGAATCAAATTAAACCATGTTAAGTTCCATTCTTCTCTAGAACGAAAGAAATGATTACTCCATAATGAAAATAGAAAACAATATAAAGAACAAACTAGTTTTTATTATTAAAAGAAAAGGAATTGCAAAAACTAAACTATTTCTTCCACTAAACTCTAAAGCTAAGAGATGAGATATGCTCAACAACAAATGACCACCCCTTTATATAGAAGAGAAGATGGCCAAGAGATACAAGAATTCGATGAGGGATTCCAAAATTCGATGTGGACTAATTGATTATGATGTCTGATGAAGTTTCCAATTCCCCAACAACGGTGCCAAAGTTATTTATAGCCATCCACATGGAGCTTTGTCATCATCAAAATTGTAACCATCAACGGGTGGGGTCCAATGCTCTAACCAACAAATCCTAAGCTTAATTTGTTTCATCTTTTTCTGCATTAAAACTTCAAAATTAAGCATATCTCATAAAATATTAATTAACTAGAATATAACGAAAAATATCACCTAATTAATAATATTTATACTCGGAAAGTACAAAATCATATTAAAAAACCTAGGTAAATATTGTATATTTTAAACACTTAACACAACAATAAGGGCCACCCTGCCAAATAATAGATAATATAAATATTTAATAAAACATTCACACAACAATTTCATTCATTCACACAATAATCAATTCTGAATTTTATCTTGACTCAAACGCTAATTCATATGTAGCTGACATTACTGAACTGGGTCTTGACCCATCTATTCATACTGGGTACCCATCTACTGATCATATTCTCATTCAAAACAAGTTTATTCACATAAATCCCATACAATGTTATCCATAGCAGTTTCTATTAACTAAAGCATAGATCATATCACAACATCATGACCTGCATATTATCACCTCATTTCCACTATCACCATATTGTCAACAAAACATCATGCATTCTATCGTCAGACATGTATGTGTGCAATAGATGTCACTACTCCTCTATCCAAGCTAGCATATCAGACTTTTGTTCCTTACCTATATATATTTAAAAAATACTTCAGTAAGGAATGTTACTGGTCCAAAAACAATTATACAATCTAGCAAATGAGAGCTAACTCTCATTTTGAAGAAAACCATTTTATAACTTCTACTGTACTCTCTGAAGGGCATCTAGTGGAGCCACCTAACTACAGACCGTTAGCATCCTGAGCTAATTGGTCTGCTGATGCCTCTCTCGTCATTTTCTCATGTTTCTTTTATGTCCCTTGGGACTACTAGTATATCCTAAGTTCTCTCCTATCCTCCATATATATCCTAACCCTGAGCATAAAGGTCAAGTACTCTCAAGCATTCGCCTTCAGTACCTTTTAAACCACATGTCCAGATGTGTGTTGTACTAAACAGTACCTGTAAACCTCCATGTTTCTCCGAGTGTGAGGAAACTCAAAACACAGAGTTGTCAGGATCTCTTAGGAATGGAACAACCCTCTCACTAATCCAGAGCCCACTATGACTAGCACATACACCCACTCATGGTATGCGTGAGTCGGTTTCACTATCTCTCATCCCACTGAAAACTCAATAAAATTATATATAGGCTTGGAAAGGGATTTAATAATATACCCGAAGACACTTGTGATGGATCTTGTTTTCAAAAACAGACTCCAGGGATCCTATCTTTGAGCATTATTAATCTGAAAAATAGTCATCTAAATGACCCGTGTTAAGTGAGATTCAATAAGATACCACTTAACCCATCTTTCAGCAATAAAGCAAACTATAATAGAGTAAAGCAAAAAGTAGAGAACAAGTCCTAAATGGACCTGGTACAAGGTCCATGCGAGATCATGTGCCTAGGCTACAAGCTCCTACTCCGTACCTACAAAACAAAGCTACACATTAACACCCATGCTAACTATATGATGATTGTATGAAATGGATGCCTAGAAATTATTACATGATCATAAATACTATAAATACTAACATCACCATCAACAAATGAATTAAAGGAACAAATTAACAATCTAAGACCTTCCTATCATTACTTTTAACTAGATGGCTACTTCATACTTTCTAAACTTATCATCATCTCATATCCATTCTCATTCTAAATTAACTTTCCAAGTAAATAATTAATTAACTTACACAATTATAACCCTAATACCTAACGTCACAATTTTTAACATCATCAATATCATATTAAATTTCATGATCAAATAATTCGAAGCATAATTAATCATTATCAATTCTTAAATACATACAAAAATTTATTAATCACGGATAATTATCACAAATTTACAAAATTAACATATTAAAAAACATGAAAAATTCATAAAAATTGTGGATAATATGCGTAATGTTCAAAATGAATTAAAAATCTAAAATTTGATAATTAAAAAACGTCTCATAGTAATTCGGCATAACATTGGTAACGATGGCAACGGTTGCGGCTGCCGACGGTTATCGAGGGGGGCAAGCGTGGCTGGAAATTAGCAAGGAGGAGAGCTAGGTTAGGGTAGGAGGAGGAGGCCTACGTGATTAGCCAAGGAGACTAGTCGGCTAAGGATAGGTAAGAAGGGGCGAGTAGGTAGAGGTAGGCAAGGGGAAAGGAGGGGGGGTGGAAAGAAGGGTTGAGAAGAAAATTATAAAAGACGGTGGTAGTTTTGTAATTATAATTTGGCCCGCTCCCGACTTGAGTCAATAATAATAAATAAATTCCTAAAAATATAAAATAAAATATAATAAAATAAAATAATAGTGTCCTAAGTCGAATGACATGTTCTAAGGTTTACTATCCTACCCAAAAATAATATATAATGTGTCTTATCCAATAAACAGCCTAATTCTAATTCTACAGTCCACTCAAAATAATAATAATAAAATTAGGCAACTCTCATATACTTTGATAATACATTCTACTGTTGCCTTACTAACATTGTCGTCATATACTTGGGTACAAATGACCCTCGTGGCTCATAATACACAGCCGATCTCGACTCAGCACACGTGTTTTAAAACTGACTTAACTAGAAAATAACAGTCGAACCAGCCAGTTTTGATTATAAAACCCTAACTCGTATCATGGGTTCTATAACATGTAAGCACACTCCTAGAAATGTACCATGTATACATATTCACTATCCCCCTACATTTCAATAAGTAATTCATTACAAAGGAGGGAGTTAAAAAACATGTCTAGTACTCATCATCACCACTATGTCCATGCATCCTTTACGTTTTAAATCTAGGATGATGATCATCAAAATATAGACCCAACACTCATTAAAAAATAAGCATTAAAAAATATTTATATTATAATTCTAACCTAAGGCTGCGTTTGGTTGGCATGAAAAAAATGTAAAATACATAAAATTTACTTAATTATAAGTTACAAAAGTTAGTTATGATATAATTGTGAGATGTGAAATCTCTTTACTAAAACAAAAGCCTCTTTTTACTTGTATTTTTTAAAGTAAAGATGGGGATGAAATTTTAGAGGGTCTACTTCGTGTGAAGTCTAACTTGCATCTTACCATAAAACAATTTAAAAATAAATAACTTTTTAGTAGAAGACTAATATTTTTTGTATGAATTAACATATATATATTTCAAAGATTTTCTATTTTTTATACTAACCAAACAAAGCCTAAATACAATTCCTTTTCGACACACTAGCCCCTTATGAGTGTACCTTACGAGTGTATCTCTAATTAATATGCTAACATTATGTTATTAAAATAATCTTTTACTAAAAACATGGCCCCATAAAATTCTTTGCTATCAAAATTCTTTGTTATAGAGGAAGCTTAGCATTAACTAGGGAAGGTTTAGGGTCACATATGGGTCAATATGGTTGTACTCAAATTCAAAGATTGCATACATTTCATGTAGTATATTCGTGTCTGATCTAAATCCCCCATAAAATTCTTTGCTATCAAAATTCTTTGTTATAGAGGAAGCTTAGCATTAACTAGGGAAGGTTTAGGGTCACATATGGGTCAAATATGGTTGTACTCAAATTCAAAGATTGCATACATTTCATGTAGTATATTCGTGTCTGATCTAAATCCGCAAAACTCATATCCGATCTAAATTTGAAGAATACATTTATTTCATGTACTATATTCGTATCCAATCTTAATCCACAAAACCTATATTTTATCTGATCTAAATTCGCAAAACTTGTATCCAATCTGAGTTTGAAGATTACATCCATTTTATGTAATATATTCCTAACTAATCTGAATCCACAAAACCCGTATCTGATCCAAATCTAAAGATTACATCTATTTCATGTCATATATATATTCATGTTCGATCTAAATCCTCAAAACCCGTATCCAAACTGAATCTGATTTGATTGGCTAAAATAATATGAATAATATAGATTTTCATATAAAATAGAGAAAATAATTAAAATATTATTTTAAATATTTTAAAATATAATTTTATAAAATATCAACTATTTGAATCAGATACGGATATGGATTGGTTCACCCAACTTTATATCTAATCAGAATATTTTCACACATATTATATATTGAAAAGTTCAAACCCAAACCCAAATATGATCCGAAACTATTTCGGATCGAATATAAGCAGGTCAGATTCATATCAGATTGATAGATATCGAATATTTGAACCCTTCCCTAGCATCTACTACTTGGAATATGAGCAACTTTAAACTTTGGTCATTCATTTAAATCATATGGCTGTAATTTTTTAATAAGGACAAAAACATCCTCGTCATCTAACCGTCTTTATAATCTAATATCCAAAAGAATGTCACCTAAAAGTATTAGCTCATACTAATTATTCTAGCTAATTTGGGGTTAGTGAAACTAAGAATCTAATTTACATTGTTAAAGTTGATTGATAACATAAATAGCATCTCACTATAAGCCTAATGTGAATGAGATTACACTTCTTAGTAAGCTTAAGTTGCAAATCTAGTACAAATCTCTTTCTACTTTTTGTTTTTTAGGTCTAAAAGTCTATGAATTACATTGACAGGAGTGAGACGTGCATAATAATATAATTAACGGGCTTGTAGTATTTTTGGGGCTAAACTATGAATCATATAAAAATTATGTGAATACCATTTAGATTTGAAAAACTAATCTCACTAACCCGTTTATATATATTTAAAGTCCAAATTCAAATATTTATGAGAAAATGATATTCGTAGTTTAACTAAAGTGTTAAATCTTGGATTTGGCTCCCAGCACGAGCTGAATCAAAGTATTAATGCTATATTTGTACTTTGGGTTGAAAGATCATAGTTCTTATAATGGTTTGATGCACTTTATTTTTTTAAATAAGACGATGCTGTGTTTCAACTCTGGAAAATTCACAGCTCTTAGAATCGTTTTTTTTACTTTTCATTTTAATGCTATATTTCTACTTTGTCATTTGAAAAATTTTAGCTGAAGAGTGGATTTATCTGATTTTTTTCTGTTAAATTACTGCTATATTTGAACTTTGGGTTGAAAAATCATAGCGCTTAAAATGGATTAATGCCTTTTTTCTTCTAAGCTTATGCTTGCTTCTACTTTGGCCTGAAAAATCAGGGCTCTTAAATGGATATGTTTTGCCTGTCAGATTAATGCACATTTCTACTTTGGTGTATGAAAAAATTTAGCTCAAAGTGTGGTTTATGCATTTTTTCTTTTGTCATATTATATTTGCACTTTGGGATGCAAAATCATAGTCCATAGAATGGTTGAATGCATTTTTCCCTGTAAGATTAATGCCATATTTCTACTTTGGTTAGAAACATCATAGCTCGAAGAGTGAATTTATGCAATTTTTCTGTCAAATTTATGCTACATTTCTACTTTGGTTCGAATTAGCATAGTTTTTGAGGGATTCAATGCGATTTTTCTGTCAGATTTATGCTATATTTCTACTTTTGTTTGAAAAAGCAGAACATTTGAGCAGTGTAACTGGTTCTTTTTTTATTTTCAAAAAAAGGAAAGAAATGTTCTTATATAGGTTAGAAATACATTATAAATATCTGGATTTTATGCTGATTGAGTAGCAATTTGCTTATTTCTTCTTGGTGAGAATGCTTGTATCACTAGTCTGTTTTTCTTTTCTGGACATGCTAACTTTTTTGTCTTTTTTGTTGTGATGTCTCAGTGCATGTATAATGATGCATGGGGAATTTTGGACTGGATACTTGGATTCCGTGAGAGGTTTAGTCGTTTGAAGAAGCAATATCGGTCAAAAACTGTTAGACTGTATGATCCTTCTTCTGGCATATTCGGTAGCCCAATTTTTGTTGTCTGAAATGGCATTTTTTTGGATTTCATAACTGAAATATTGTTGATTTATGTCTTTCAACAATTTTGTTGGTGCTGGCAGATGGTAAATTGCAGGTTTGTTTATTGCTTTATGCTAGTTTATGCTTAACCTTTTGTTACTACTTAAAACATTCGGTGTTTTTTATGTTAAAGAAGTACTATAGCCTCTCATAGCTAGTTAGACCTTCTGATGTAATATATATTGCTAATACTATTCAAAAAAAAAAGCAGGATCTACAAATAAAACATGGGTCCAGCCTAGATGTTTGAGTACAATAATCAACATGTTTAACTCCCAAAGCATGCCTAATATATTTGACTGCAATTATCAGCCTGCTTATATACTAACTCCACAAGCATAATTCGAAATGCTATAGAAACTTGATCATAAGAATAGGAAGATTATTTTACTTTCTATTTACTTGAGTGCTACTTTTTTTAATTTTAATTTTTTTTTTAATAACTCCGCTAATGGTTTTGCATTGCTAATCCCAAGCTGGGACCAAGGAGGATGGTTGGTGCCAGGAAGGGCATCGGCATCAAAATTTTGTTCTTTGCAATCACTTGGATCCTAGTTTAGGATATCTCGTCCTTACCATTTGGATATAAGGTGGAAAGGCACCCAAATTTTTTCTATTTTTTGGCTTCTCTGCAGGAAATGTATTTAGTATTAGATAATCTATATTGGGCCTCATGGATCCTAGAACAATATTGATCAAGTGGAGTGGCAGAATTGAATCCATATTCCTGACTCCAAGTCAGGATTGGGTGGAAGAAAAGCGTTTTTATTAGCCCAGATGGTTGAGAAGGTTGAAATTTGTTTTGTGAGGTTTTTGCTACCGAAGTGTTTGAGGATGAGAAAATCAGTTATAGAGAGTTTCGTTTCATCTAATGAAGCTAAAAAACATGTGGCATTTTTTTTTTCTGAAGCTTTACATTTATCGTGCGTGAATATATTCTTTCTTGCGGATGCTTGTACACGTAAGGTTTAAAAATTGGCGGGATATTTCCAAATTTTGAGTCATTAATTTTTTGTCCATATTCATGAACCTGTTTTATCTCTTTCCAGAGTCCGTTTGTCCTTACAGAAGGTGGTATTTGGCCCATTCAAGCTTATGTTGTGGTCAAGCTGGATAAATAAGAGTATGCTTTACCCCTTACTTTCATCATTATTTGCACCCAGTTCAACCATCTCTTTCTACAATTCTGCAGGCCGTTACTGCTAATCAATGCCCTGTAAATTCAGCCAGTTGTTAACTTAAGCATTTTTGTATGTCCTTGTCATGATAAGATTGTCAAGATGAAAATGGTTTCCTTTAAAGTGTTCTTTTGATGAGCTGTGCTCTCTTTCCTTGTGATGAGCACTGAAGTGTTAATTAATATATTACATTAATGAATGTTTTTCATTGACTATTGGATGCTTGTCACAGAATCTAAAATTTATACATTGTAAAAGAACAAGAATTTTTCCTTTCTTTTGAAGTTGAACTTTACTTATTATGCAGTTGTTTAATGTGCCAAGTCTCATCACTTTTAAAGGGTTGGCATTTTGAATGAAGAGAGAATTCTTCCAGTTGATAAGATGATCACTGCACTAGGCATTTGTAGCTTGTTATAACTCAAATGTAAGGCATTTATTTTTAACTCAAATATTCGATATGGATCCGTCTCCTGATTTCGCTTGTCTTTACTCTGCATACATGTTAAATTCTCTTCATTATGTAGACCCTGCAGGGTTGTGAGTTTGTATTTAGTAGGAATTGGCAAAAATTTGCACTTGAACATGTGTCAAATATGAACTCACTTTTAATACCGAGTGTACATGGGTTGCTTCATCCTTTAGCGTTGTCTTATCAGAGACATTTCTACCTGTGCTCCAAGACGTCTCAATATTTTTCTTTTTCTGGTCTTAATTATTTGGATATTAGTGTTCTTTGCTTCTGCATATTTGTTTGCTGTTTCTCACATGCTTCTTCCTAAACATGTTTATTTGCAGGTCTGAAAGGTCGAAATTCAGAATTCAAATTTACCTGGCTGTAGAAGGATAAATTTTGTTCGAGTAGAGCATCTATCTTGGCATAATCTCCTTGTGTATACTGGGTTACTCTGCTTGGAGGTAGTTTCAGCTACTTTTCATATCTATCATCTATTGACCCATATTATTGAGCCAAAAGTCGGTGTTCTGTGTTATTGACGTTGTCGGTTGATGAGATACAGGACTGGATACGATGGAAAGCATGGAGAAGGCACAGACAACAACAAGAGGCTTGGATTAGTGAAGAGGCTGGAGAGTCAGATGAAGTTGAATCTGAAGTTCCTGATGGCCTATTGTGCGTCATTTGTCAGAGGCGGCGTAGGGAGTGTGCTTTCATTCCTTGTGGACATCGTGTTTGTGGCACAAGGTGCACGCCTCTTGTTGAGATCGATGCCAAAACTCTGTTCGATATGTAGGCAGGCTATTCAGTTGTCTGTCAGGGTTTATGAGCCTTGAACTTTGTTAAACATTTACAAATTTGACATACCACATTGTGTCTGTTTTTGTCCGAAGCCGTTTATCCAGCGGAGACCAGAATGTGTGGCTTTCTTTAAACAGTGTTGGGCAAAGGAAATATTTGTTCTTGCAAATAGCAATGTTGTACGGTGCGAGCATGTGTTCGGGCTGTATCAAAAGATTAAAAAAACGCTTCAATACTAGTTTTTGTAGTTTCATTACAATGAAACAAACCGAGATGAGAGGAGCTTGTTATATGATCTATGTTCTATTACTGAGGATTTGTAGGGCATTCCCCAAGCTAAGCGTATTTCTTTTGGGGAAAACAAATCAAGAAAGAAACGCGAAGTCCTTGATCGTACACTTTCATTGATGATTTTTCTTTCACTGAAATTTTATTGACTTTCCTCGAATTTCATGTTCTTTGGGATTTCATCGAGATCTTACCAATGCAAGAGAAAACTTGAGAAAATTAAATGGCAAGCAAAGTATATTTTGTGGTTACTTCACGTATACCAAGGTGAGAGCTGATAACAAATGCGACTAATGTAAGCAATGATGCAAATTCTCCAAAGGTTTTTATACGAAGGTAATCAGATGCATGAAAGATGACAATTGATGCCAACAATGATTGTCGTGAAAACTGAACTGTCGTTGGCCGTAAATTTACTGACAAACCCTCAAACAAGTGAAACTAATTTGCTTGAACAAGCCCCCAAATAAACATAGTTTTCATCTGATCATGCAGCATGATTGGGTTTGATTTCTCTTCACCACATTTCCCAAATTGCAAGTTTTAGTTTGGTCGTTTCTGTCACTCACAAGCTGCTAGTTTAGAACAATGTCCAGCCATTACTGAACATCACTTTGCGGGCATTACGCCTTCGCAGGTTTCAGATAGTTTTATGATGCCATAAGACTCTACATTCTGTATTTTTTATGCCACGAGATTTTGCACCTTCTGATGTTTGGGGATTTGTCATTAACTCCAGAAAATTTTTACACCTTGGCCGTTCAACAGCTGTCAAAATAACTGCATCAATGTTTTGATTACAGCATCGATATCTCGACTATGTTGCGTCATCCATGTTCTGGTCATTATCATTATCTCCTTCATAATATTCATCATCTCGCTGAATTAGCTTGTCTCGAGTATGCTCTGCAAGTATCCACAATTTTCAAGAATTAAATACGTCCAAATAGTTCCATTAATCCAAAAAATACTCAAATATGAGGAGGCTATGTATTACGTTTTGACTTCAATATTAGGGCTCTTCTTTCATCAAGAAGGCTCTCATACCATTTGTTAGGAATCAGTTTTGCCCTAATATTGAAATCAATACCCAACACTATGAAAATCCAATACATGGAGATAAACAAACATGAATTTGTAGGATTTTAACTTACGATCAACACGCTCATCAGGGTTTATCTCATCTTCATCATATTCTGGAATGTAAAAATCTGGAGGAACCTGCAAGACATAACAGTAATTACAAGTCTACACACAAAGTGTGTTGCATTGTCAGATTTAGCAACAGCAAACATGCCTCAAAGTGCAAGGAGCGCAATTTCAACAAATTTAACAATAAATGCAAACAAACAGATAAAAACTAGTGGCAGGTTATGAAAAAATCATGTCAAAACCTATTCTTAAGCACCCGTTTCAACATCATTATCTAACATTTAGAAAGCCACAGTTTATGCATTCATTGTCACAAGTGATAATCATCATTCTTTATAAATATTATTTCACTTAAACTTTTTCTCCCAAAGGTGAAGTCACTAATAGAGATAAATTAGGTCAGAATTCTTACCTCTTGCATTTGAACACCAGGAGCATGTTGTATGCTACGCAAACTTTCAAAAACTTGCATTTTAATTGAACCAAGATATGATTTGCTATTGGAATTTTCCTGTTTAAAATAGCAAAGAAAAAGAATGCTCATTAAATTGGTATCACAGAAATCTCTAATCATGTTCCAGACAAGAGAGCTTACACTATTTCCATTTGGAATCTTCAATGAATAATCAGGAGCAAAATATCTAATGTACTCGTTATCCGGTATTTCTGTAAAATTTAACACAAAATGGGTTAACTCTAAGAGACATTAACTAATTGGGATTATCCTGCAGATTCTAAAGCAGCTAATGCATAGCCCAAATTCAAAAGAGATCAGTTCCAATTACAAAAATTATTTTTACATTTTGTGCATACAAGTTAGAATCAGCTAAGCAATTGATAACTTTGCACTAATTGTCATCAGGCAAGACTTCAGAAAACACACTTTTACCAACATACAGCAAATGGCTGTAGGCTGAATATACAGGAACTTGATTGGAGTAGGATGTATGACAAAATTAGAGTTATATTTAGGTGTTTTTTTAAAGAGTTTTTAATCTAAGTAGTGAGTTTGATTGTTTTTAGGAAGTTTCATGAATTCTTGTGATATTTGCCATTTTTAGTTGGGATTTTTCTTAGGCTATATACATGAGTTGTTCCATCATTGTTAACAGTTTTTCTGAATAAGAAATATGAAGCTTTGGTGGAATCCAAGTTTTCTCATAATCCCCCAAAAATCTTTGTAAATTGTTGGTTCTATCTTCTCCAACCTTCCAAATCATCAGGTTTTACAATATTTCTATCCTCTTCAATACAATTCTGTTACCCTCCTTAGAATCCCGCTTCTGCTAGCCATCATTTTGGCAATCAGAGCCAAGGTTTTGCACTTAAATTCCTGTTGCTCCTTGTTTCACCACCTCCTTCTCTGCAAACTCCAAACTACCCATACCCAATGTACAGGTTCATCTTGCACCACACCTGCACCTGACGGTTCTCCATTGTGCACTGGTTGCCCACCTTCATCTAGAAAAGAAACGAAAGGAAGTCATATTGCTGTTTCAGCAATCCATGCAACTTTGCACCCCTTGTTGCTGGCCTCCAGCCTCAACTGTGAACCCTCCTTGTCCCTGCCGTTCTTCGGTTGACGGTCTTCCAAAAACCAATTGCAAGGTTTGTTGTATCAATCCAATATATATCGGTCTTCGAAGAGACCGATACACAGATATTCAATGGTGCACTTACAAATATTATATAATATTTTTTGAAATATTTTACATAAAATAATTACATTAAATAATAGTTTAAAAATTATTAATAAATAAAAAAAGTAATTATTTTAAAATTTAAAACCTTTATCTTGTGGATAAATTTACTGTAATTAGAGAAGTAATTAATTTTATTTGTAGATATAACAAAATATAAAACTAATATATATATATATATATATATATATATATACATACATACACACATACATACATATTAATTTTATTTTGTAGTTCATCAATTATATATTGAGATGAATTAATATCACATATTCATGCACATAAAAATTAAAGTATTATAGTATATAGATAATATTTGTTGATGAAAAATATTCCAAGTAAAATAGTTTTTTGTCAAAAATAAGAATACAACTGTAAAAAAATTTGTATTCTATGTAAATAATAAATAAAATAGATATTCTTAATTATATTTTAAGCTAAAATTACAATTTTATTTTGATTTGTCTAAATATATTTAAATGATTAATAAATTTCATAAAATACTTATGTTGAAAATCGAAATACACCTATAATTTTTTTTATAAACTTATTAAATACTCATTATTTTTAGTTAATTTTTTGAAAATAAGTTATATCTAACTCTTCTTTATAATCTTTACAAAATCTGTCTGATGTGCACTAGAATTCCAATACGTACCGCATTTTAAGAGGTCCGTTACCGATATGGCAAACTATGACCAACTGCACAAGTCATCCCATTGATCCTCCCAAAAATAGTCGTGAAGAAGAAGAAACGAAGGAACAAGATTTGCTCTTCTTGGGATTTCTGTTTTAGATTTGAACCAAGTTTAGTCCAGGTGTTATAATTATGTTTGAATTGTTTGGTTTGATTTGAGCAGCTGAAATTAGTTTGATTCTGTTTTTCTCATCAGTCCAACAAGGTAGATTTTGGTTCAGGATTATATTTGGTTTAGTTCTGGTTCAGAATTTGGGTTCAGTTTATTAAAAGACTTGGTTCTGCCTATCAAAGTTTCTACAGTTCAGTGTCCTAGTTTTCCAAAAATTACAAATAAATGGCAGAAATTAGCAGAAAATATTTAAAAATTTCAAAAACTTGTCAATTTCTGAAATATTTCGGGAAAATTAAAGCAAATATCTGCAATCTTGTATAGTCAGATGAGATCGACAATTTTGAAAAGCACTGCATTTCAGAAATTTATTTGCATGACTCCTTGAAAATTAGTAAATTTTGATGGACTTGTACTTGTTCAAATAATTATAATTATAGAGTTGTTATTGGCAATTATGTATCTCCTTTGGCAGCAGTTAAATTTGGTATTTTTATTGAGCAACATTGACTACTCTTTGGATAAATTTATCTGAACATTACTCTCCTTTTTAGGTTACATAATGTTGCAAGCTGTTTTCTATTGTCATAGATGGATTTAAAGATGGAGTTTGGTGCAATGTTGCTCCATGAAAGGCTTTCCATATTGTTTTGGGATTTGCTTGGTGCAACAAAGAAGGCCTCCTATAATGCTGCTCTAAATAAATAATCATTTGAGCTAATAGAGAAAGAATTGACTTGTATCTCAAGAGTTCAAAAGGAACGCAATTTGAACCCAAAACCTTTCAAAAGTTGACTTTTTGAAAAGTTGACCAATCAAATCAGTGTCTGCAACCACTTGTTCCTATTCTATCTGATGCTTGTGAAAATTGACTACAACAGAGGTTTGTGAACCTACATTTGCATAATCGACATCACCTCCTATTTACATCTATAGATAGGGCACATAAATAAGATGAGCATTAAAGACTTTTTAGTGCCTTCAACTTCAATGCTTCTCTACCTACAATGGATAGTCAGATGAACTAGATAATTCTTCACCGGCTTCATGGCTTGGGAAAATAGATATTGATGTATAACAAGGACAACTTCATGCATCTAAAGATCCTTATGCTCCATTTCTTTAGTTAACTACTTGAAGATTGTGACTCAGAAACTTGTTCTCCATAATTGGACATGTAAATTTGGAGTGTTGGATGGATACATAGCCCATGGCATGCTAGTTTACTACAACACCAGCCTTGTGAAGATATTTGTCACTTAGTCTATGGGATGCAAGTTTATATGACAACACCAGCCTTGTGTATATTCTTGTCACTTGTTTTCTTAGACTATAAGAGTATATACATAATCTTTGTCATACATTTCAACCGGTGTTCAACCATACTTTCATGATGCAATCCTTCATCGAGTACTTCGTTTTAAGAACTTGAGGCAAAGTTCTTCCAAAGATGGGGAGAGTTGATGGAGAACGAATTATACTTGGGTGTTTTATGTAGTTTGATTATTTTTAGGGAGTTTAATGAAACTTTTATATTTTAGAGGGTTTTTGGTAACTTTTTTGTCATTTTTGTTTGGGATTTTTGTTAGCCTATATATGACTCCTTCCATCATCGTCAATAGTTTTAAATGAATGAAAATACGAAACTTTGGTGAATCCAAATTTTTGCTCTTTATTTCCCAAAATTATTCATGAATTGTCAGTTCTATCCTCATGCAACCTCCCAAATCATTGAGTTTCACTTCTTTTCAATCCTCTTCTATCCAACACTATTCCCTTCCATTTAATCCCTCATCTGCTAACCATTAAAGATGACTATCATACTGAAGAGTAACCCAAAAAAAAATCATTTAATAAATTCAGCAAAAAAGCATTCATAATTCAGCAGTAAATTTACAATGAATTTCTACTTGCATCCCCAATAAATAAAGATAAAGGATTCCTCCACAGAAAATGTAGCATTTTACTAACAAAGTACATGTTACTAACAAAGTACGAGTGTTCATAAATACATATGCATGACATGAAAAAGGAATTAAAACACGCACACAATGCAAACATTTCTTTAAAATGACTGCTAAGATAAATAATAATAAACACAAGAAGACTGTAGTCTGTACCATTTGGGAGCTCGGTGTCCAGGAGAACTCCAGTTTCGACAGTCCAGCAGCGAGCAACGTTCTCTTTAGTATATCCTCCACCACCCGTGACCTATAAGCAAGGAACATTATTCCAACACTTTAAAAAGTAGTTAAATCCTCTAGAGAAAGAAAAAGAATATGCAAACCAGTAAAGGCAAATTGAACTTTTTGACAAATCTGACACACTCCGCATGTCCTGTTGGTAAAATTTGGAGAATCCAATAAGTCAATGACCTTAAATATACATACAGAAAAACTATCAAATTGGATGAGTGCAATACCATCAATAGATAGGTTAAAACATCCCAAGCGATCACCAGCAAGAGAGTCTGCACCACACTGAAGAACTATAACACCTGGCAGATATGTTTCAACCACCTTAGCAATGATCTGCACATTCAAACTACTTTCAGATTTTGGCTTCAAATTTCAAGGGAAATTACTAAAGTGAATATACTACATATTGAAAACATAACTCACCGCCTTGAACAGCCTTGTAAAACTGGCATCATCAATTCCATTTTTTAGAGGGACATTTATGGCATAGAACTTTCCTTCTCGTTCTCCTATTTCCTTTTGAAAGATTTCTTTATTCAGTTGTATCCATCTTTAAAAAAATAAATCAAACTGCCCGCATGGTATAATTAATTAAATAAGCCATATATTCCGATTATAAAGCTTAGACAGCAATAAAATATACCTTAACATCGCCTGTCCCCGGAAAGAACATGTCACCATACTTGTGAAAGCTCACAGTCATCACCCTGGTATATTGAACAGTTTATGTGCCTTAATGCACTTATAAACAAACTTAACTTTTAGCTATAACAAATATAATGATTCAAGAAAATAAAAAGGCACCTGTCAGTGAAGTAAAATGCTTCTTCAACCCCATCCCCATGATGTACATCAATATCAATGTAAAGAACACGTGTGTGATACTTGAGAAGTTCAAGGATTCCTAGAACTAGGTCATTTATATAGCAAAATCCAGAGGCTTCACACTTTTTTGCATGATGGAGGCCACCAGACCAGTTGATGGCAATGTCACAAAGCTGACTGTTTAATCTTCGTGCAGCGTCTGTCATCAAAAAACTATTATTAGACAAAATGCAGAGAAGAAAAATATTTTATAGAAGAGGTGGGGTGACAGCTGAATTTACCTATTGTGCCACCTGCATAAATTTGGCAGAATTCGAAGAGGTTCTCAAAAACAGGGCAATCTTCACCAAGATTATCTAGAAGAAAACTTGGATCTTAAGTTTAAAGCAAAGGTCAACTAGCGTAAAGAAAACCATACAAAATGCAACGCAAAAATTTTTTAGTGCTCACAGCAAAAGCTAAACAAAGAAATAATGAATAGAATAAACATTTGACAAGTTATAAACAAACAATTAACAATTACCCTAAAATTGATCCTGCTATCTGAACCTTGTACAGGAATGACAAAGATAATTACCCATGCCATGTGTATCATCAAGCATCTATCTAATTGGGTAGTGCACTTAGGAAAATCATAAACCTTGTGAGTTAGAGGCCTCAAAAAAAAGAGCAATTCGGAGATCAAAGACATTTGGTTTTGAATGCTCTGCAGTGAAAGGGCTATTGGTCTGCTAATGAATAGGGGATGAGAAAAGTGCCTCTACATTTTAAATGCTCATTCTTTAATGCAACTACAGTGCACCAAAATATGCCTTTACTTGAAATAGTATTAAGTGGATGAAAAAAAGAGAATGAACAATAATGGGCGGCCTATTGACATGCAAATAGAAACGATTATGAAGAAAACATCCTACTCGCCCAGCTAACGAATAAGGGGAGGGGGCAGTCCCCAACATATTCACAAAACATTATGAAAGGCAACATGGAATATATAAAGGATGGTGAATGAGCAAGTATAACTAATTTTTAATCCACTGTCAAAGATAGGATCTCTAGTCAGCAGTAACTCGGATGAACGCAGTCTGCCTATAACACCTCTTCATGTAAAAACTATCCTAAAGAATTAAAGAAGAATGAAGGGGCCTAATAGCATGCAAAGAGAAACCATCACAAAGAGTACATCATACTTACCTAAAAGCCTGGTGAATGGCAAAAGTATAACGTTGCTTACACATTGTCAAAAAATAGGATCTCAAGTTAGCAATCAATAAATTTGAATCAAAACTAGCTATAAAACCCTTAATGTAGGAAAAAGTAAATAAGACAAACAAAAAATCTTGAGAAAAAAAACACCTACATTTTGCTAACTCATGGGTAAACAAATTCTGGGTGCTAGGAGTTATTCGATGTAAGAACTCTACATAATCAGCAGAATGAAACTGGGCAAGCTCTACCGGGTACGCCTTGTGCGGCCGCTGCCAAGATTTCAAAAATAAGACCTTGTCGTCAAACTGATCAATCATCATAAAATGATGCGAGAGAACAACCAACTGGAGGCAAGTAACAAACATATATCTCCATTTTGTTGTGGAGGCCATATGCGAGCACAAGGTGATGCGTCATGCAGAGACGGTGAGGTTTCATGGGATGGTTTGGACCAAAATAGACGTTTCCAACATCTCCTGCGAAACAGTCCCAAATCCAAACATATGAAAACTGATTTCATATCTCTAGGGTGAGCGAAGTCTTGATGGGAGCAAGGAAAAGAAAATGAGGGATAGTATCATTGTATATATATTTCAAAAAGGAAAAAGAAGAGGAAAGTACCATCGTAGAAGTAGGAAATCCTATCCTTGGAAGGCATGCCAGTGGTGGGAAGTGTACCAAGGAAGAAATCCCACCTCAATGCTTTGCACTTCTGCTTAATAATAACTTGACAATATAATATCAAACTCAAGATATTGTCATCCAAGTTTACAGAGAAAAATAATAACTAAGTAGACTCATTGATCTAAAGCCCCAAGATATTCTACCATCAAAAAAAGAGAGAGAAAAAATAATACCTAACTAGACTCATTGATCCAAAACCCCAACATATTTTAACATAAAAAAGAGAGAGAAAAATAATAACTAAGTACACTCATTGATCCAAAGCCCCAATATATTCTAACATAAAAAAGAGAGAGAAAATAATACCTAAGTGGACTCATTGATCCAAAACCCCAACATATTTAACATAAAAAAAAAGAGAGAAAAAAACTAAGTAGACTCATTGATCCAAAACCCAACATATTTTAACATCAGAAATAAAAAAAAGAAGAGAGAGATGAGTCTTATTTTCTAAGATTAAGCAATAGCAACATGGACAAGCACGTATTTATAATTAATTAATCATGTAATTTTCATAATTATAACAACATAATTTCAAAACCCTAAAATTAGTACACAATCAGATCTATGAATATTACCAAAATGATCCTCATGCTAATGATTGTCAATCATAAAAAAATGAAATAAAAATAAAATCTTCGTACCTAAGTTGGCAATTACGCGTTGATTACGCGGCGACTGCAGCAATGGCAGCGATTGCCAGTGCTGTGAGGAGGGAGACGGCGGTTGTGGATGCCGTCCCGCCGGCTATACTGAGAAGGGGAAGGTTAGCTCGACGGAGTTGGAGAACCACTGGCCGGCGGCGAAATTGGTTGTGGCCGGCTAAGGGGAAGTGGCTCAAGGAGATGGTGAGGAGGACTAGAGAAGGTTGAGATTGGCTAGGGGAGGGACTGTGTGGCCGGGGCGGTGCGCTACTGGCCGGCGGCGGCGCTAGTCGCTGGCGAACATTCATGCAAGCTGCGTCCCTGTTTTCAGCATGGGTCGTCGTGCATGTCGCACACGCCTGGGAAAGGTAGGGAAGGATGAGGTAAGGACCAGTGAGGGTGGACGGTGGTCGTTGCCGCTGTTAGTGTCCGGCGGCGACGCCTGTAAGGCGGCAGCGGTGGCGACTGTGTGTGGAAACCGGGAAGAAGGGAAGGAATAGAAGGGGAGAAGAAGGACCGGGGTGAGGTCGGCGACGGCGAGGGAAGGTCGCCGGGGTTGGAGGCGGTGACCGGCGGCGGGGAGGCAGTGACCGGCGGCGGGGAGGCGGTGACCGGCGGCGGGGAGGAGGTCGCCGGCAGCGGGGAGGAGGTCGCCGCGGGGCTTGGGAAGAAAAGAAAAAAAAAAAAAAAGGGGCAGCGGCTTGGAGGAGGAGATCGATCGGGGAAGAAGAGGAAAAAAAAAAAGTCAGTTACGAGTATTTTTGTAATTAAAATTTTATTTGTTATAAAGTTAATAATAATAAATAATTTTTTAAAAAATATAAAATAAATACGATTAATTATTATAAAATAAAATATACTTAAATAAATAAAATAATATGTTCTAAACTTACCGACTCACTCAAAATTATATCTAATTCAAACATAATGAACGGCGTAATTCTAATTTTTACAACCTAATATACAAAAATAAAAAAAATATTATCATATTATTATATATTACGATAACTCATTTTTGTTTTGTGTCACTTATGTTATTATCATATACTCAGGTATACTTAACCTTCATGGCTCATAATATATGGTCGACCTTAGTTTGATGCATGTATTCTGAAACTCACTCAATTTGGACCAACAGCTGAATTGATCGATTCGCGAGTATAAAATCCTGACTCTATTCACGGGTTTTACATTACCAATCCAAAATGACTATTAATAAAATAATACCGACAAATGGGTATTCTATTACCAACGAAAACTTTAAAAATTTTAAAAAGGCCTCACATGGGCCGTAAGCAAGGACAACTTATTTAAAAGCGCCGAAAGACAAGCACGACAAAATTCATACTCAATAAAAAAATTATGCCCTCACAACTTCTATATAATACCTACCACGGTATTTAAATGACAAAGGAACGATTAAGTTAGTATCATAAATTCCAAAAATATATTACACTACGTAGCACCCTCGCAGTTCGCATTACCTCGGGGTTTGAAGGATTGTTGATGCAATTTATAATACCCATACGACTCTCTCATGTTCGTATATTTATACATAGTAGGCTTGAGTAAGGTCTTGTATAATAACTTTCTACATCTTATCTTTCGAAAACCACCAAGAGATCTCAGTCTTGAAGTTTCGTTAAACTTATGAAAAATACGGCTAAATGACTCGATATTGGAGGGATATAATAAAATGCCACTGATGTCATCTTGCGCCTAAAATACAATTAAACTCGACACTCACAGAGTCAAGTAGAGATGAAGCCACCAAGAGTCTTACAAACCTAGATGAGTGGAGTTACACGTCTTGGACCGACGAGCTTACCCCGTATATCTTAGCACAAAGATGGAACCCGAATCATACTCAAATCACCATGGAATGCATATCGAAGCAAAGTCTCCACACATGCACAACACATAAGACAATTAATTATCTTAATTACTTACTTCATGGAGTGTTAAACCTCATAGGTAACTCAATTAAAATTTAGGGTTACATGAACACTTAGTTGTAAAAGTCCAATACTTAAGTTTAATCAATGGACTTAACTAGATGATTTTTCAGATAGTCCAAACATTGTCCAAATAGGCTGAAATTTGAACCAGCGGGCCCTGACACTCTATAGGTCATGTGGAAAATTTACCAAGTGTTGGACCATGGGCAAATATGGTAAACAAGGCCCAGTTAAGTCAAGCTATGGTGTTGTGTTCCTAGGCGCACACTAATTTTACTAAATATAGTTCATAGGCTTGGAGAGTGCAAATTGCCCAATGTCGATGGGCATAGGTAGCCAACATTGTGGGTTGAGTCCAATAAAATTCCAGGTCAAAATTCCAAGAATTTGGGCCTGGGTGGGGTAGGGAAATACATTCCATCGAATTCCGCCCTAAATTCCTCCCATGTGATGTCCTGGGCCTGACGATGGGCGAATACAGAATTCCGGACCCAACTCCACCATATCCTGGCTTCGTCCTGGAATGATCCTGTGATGATGTGCACTCGGTGCTCCATTGGGCATGCCATAGCGTCAAACACTCCTATTGTAACACCCCAAATCCGGTTCACGCTCGTGAACCAAACCGGCATGTTACAGGCCCCGGTTAGGTCGGCTAACCCAAACCTAACTCATGTGGATCCAGTCTCGGCGTCTTAAGATGAAGATACGATCCATCATGAATGAATAAATATGCAAAATCCTAACATGGTACTACATGAATGACAAGCAATTCAAAATACCCACCAATACAGTTACGATCAAAATTCTGAAATCAAAACAGACCGGTGTTCGTCCAAATTTTTCACCGCACCCCTCGGCTCAATCATGACGGTTAACCCAGCCAGTCGTGGTTGAACCCGTGGTTATGCCTAATTTAATAGAAATGAGATACGTGAGATTTATTCGGAAGGAGGGAAAGGGGTCCACAAGATTGAAGAAGACGAAGAAGACGAAGTGGAGGAAGACGAAGTCATTGCCGCCATTGAAGAAGACGAAGTGGAGGAAGACGAAGTCATTGCTGCCATTGAAGAAGACGAAGTGGAGGAAGACGAAGTTGTTGCTACTTGCTATAAAGGAGGACGCCTGTTGCTGCTACAGGGGGATCTGGCTGCAATGGAGGCTAGAAGAAAGAGATGCCATGCATTACTACTTAAAGAAGGAGCCACTTGACGAAGTAGAAGACTCTGTCTTTTTACTGGAGACCTTGCCTTGCTGTTGCTGAATTGAAGAAAGAGTTGCTGAAATCCACCCTGCTGCAACTAAGGACGCCATTGAAGGAGACGCCACCCTTGCTGCTGCTGATTGGAGAGAACGCTGCTCCAGCATGCTTTTGATGAGGACGCTGCATTTGAAGATGAAGGTTTGCTGCAATTGAAGGAGACGCCTTGGAGTAGTTAGTGCAATCCAGAGGAGGAAGACAATCTTTCCCTTTGCTCTTTTCATGCATTCAAGCATGATATGTTTATGGAAATGAATAATTAGGATTGGAAATGGCCATCCCACCGAGTGCATAAGAATTGTCTAAGTGTTATTGGATACTTGTGACTCTTTAGTCTCATCCCGCTGTCTCTTTGCGCGGCAAGGGCGCCTCGGTCCCACCGAACCCTTCCAACCCGACGCGGGAACACTCTAACCCGCACCAGCGGACGAACCCGCGCTCGAACAACCGGGTCTCCCCTAAAAGTGCAATTAGGGTCCACCCTGTCAAAATAATACTATACAGGTATATAAGCATATATCAACAATTTCATTATACACGATTCAATCTGAACTCATTCTGGAACTTGGGTCCTAACCCATCATACTTTTGCTGCGCTACTCTGATCATTTCATTTCATATCATTGTCATGCATCAAACATTTGAATCATGTCATTCACAATATAATAACATAATAATACAATATTAAACATTCAGAAATCTAACATGTGTGTGTCACAAGACCTCATTGCTCCTCCGTCCAAGCTGGCTCATCCATCTCGTGCTTATCACCTACATATAGTATAAGAAAAACGTCAGTAACAAGCGTTACTGGTCCGGAAAATAAAATAACTATAACAAACTGGCTATGAGAGCAAACTCTCATCTGAAAGAAAACCATCATACTTCCTCAAGAACACTCTGAAGGGCACTACTGAGGAGCCACTGGGCTGCAGACTCGGTAGCATCCCGAACTTACTGTCTGCTGTTGTACTGTGCTACTCTCAGCACTTCTTTTTCAGTACTTCTCGTGAAACTTTATCCTAAGCCCTCTCCTTACCTCCATATTTCTCCTGGCCTTGAGCACGAAGGCCGAGTACTCTCAGGCAGTCGCCTTTAGTACCCTTTGAACCACAAGTCCGGACATGCGCTGTACTAAACAGTACCCGTAAACCTCCACGTTCTCCGGGTGTGAGGAACTCAAACGCGGAGTTGTCAGGATCCCTCGGGAATGGAACAGTCCGCTGGCACTAATCCAGAGCCCGCTTTGACTGTCACGGCATCCTCTGCATGGTACGTGCAGTCGATTTCTCCATCTCTCGTCTCACTGAAAACTCGATAAAACTATATATATAGGCCTGGGAAGGGATTCATATAATAGGCCCGAAGGCAACTTGTGGTGGATCTTGTTTTCGAAATCATCCTCGAGGGATCTCATCCTCGAGGGGTTATTAATCCGGAAAATATTCGATTAAATGGCCCGAGTTAAGTGGGATCCGATAAAACGCCACTTAACCCGTCCTGCAGACAATAAAATCAAACATACAATAGAAGAGCGTAAAACAGAGACGAGTCCTAAACGGACCTGGTAGAAGCTCCAAGCGTGTCATCGCGCCTAAGCGGCGAGCTCCTACTCCGTACCTACATATCAAAACTAAATACTAACGCCCGCTAACTAAATGATGCATCAAACTCAATAACATCACAATCACAATGCAAGCATCCATCAACATAACAATCAGAAAATCATAAAAATTAATTAATCCTAGCTCATCCTATTCATACTAATTTTATTACGTGTCTGTAACTTATGTTGTGGTCACTTATCATGCTCTGACCTAATCTACTTCATTAGATCGCTTACTCTTCACTCACACTTAATCTCATCATGCAACTCATCGTTTCATCCATCATTAAACATTAATCACATCACTAATCATAAATATGAAAATAATTCTACCCATCCTATTCCTACCAATTTTATTGTATTTTTCCTAAGTTACATTACTCGATTATCATGCTCAATTTACTTACTTCATTAAATCCCTTAACCTCCATAAACTATCAATCACATCATAAATCAATCCTAGCATGTTGTGCTAACAATCATCATCAATTTTAAATAATCAAATCGGAGGTAATTATACCTCACGTCGTCGGCAATCGGCGACGGCTAGGGTTCCGTCGCGCATCTCGGAGCTCGAATTCGGCGCTCCTCGGCGTCCGATGTTCGATCGAGTCCAACTGGGTGAGCTCCGCGGAAGATCCGGTGAATTCCAGCGAATTCCAGAAATTCCAATTTTCCGGTGGTTTTCCGACAGCTACTGGCGGTTTTCCGGCGGCTTTCGGTGGTTTTCCGACGACAATCGCCGGCGGCGTCTACTGGTCGGAAAGGGGTCGTGTTGGGTACCCTCGGAACCGGCTCGGCGAGCCCGACTCATCTATGACCTCAGTGTGGCCAATGGAGGCGGCGGCTCGCCGGAAAATGGCAAAACAGAGGCCGGCCGTGGTGGTTGCTAGATCCGGCCGGCCACGGCGGCAACGGCCTCCGCTCCGGTCAGGAAGCGTCACTGGGTGGTCGACGGTGCTGAGGCGACCACCTGATCGTGGTGGCGATGCTCGCCGGCGGCGGAATCGGCGACGCGACCGCAACGCGGCCGCGGCGTCGCGGCGTGGTTTCCTCGCGTCGCGGCGGTCCGATGGGGGCCGGACCTGGTCGGGGCGGCAGGGCGACGCCGTGGCCGGGCTGGGCGGCGTCGATCGGCGGCCAGGCGGCGCCGGCCGTGGCGGCGGTGGCGCGCGAACAGGGGCGGCGCGGCGAGGGTTTGGGCGTGGGGGAGAAAAGTCGGGGTGAAAACTTAGTTGGGTGGCAAACTCGTAAATAATACTTGACTCGTCTCCGGCTCGAGTCAAGTATCATAACTAACTCGTATTAAATCCTAAAAAAATTCATAAAAATCGGGAAAAATCCCGTAAAATCAAACAACACCACAACATTATAATGATATGCTCTATGACTAACAACCCACCCAAACTACCCGAACGCGTCCTAACGCGGTAAACGGCCTAAAACTAATTCTACGATCTATTATATATATCGTAATAATAAAAAAATGAACTGCATACTCTCATATATTCTGATAACTCATTCTTTTCTCCTGTGTTCATGACGTTATCATCATATACTTGGGTACACATGACCCTCATGGCTCATACACGCGACCGGCGTCGGCTCAGTACACGTGTCCTGAAACTGACTCAACTCGAAAAAATAACGGTCGACCCGACCGGTTCTGAAAATAAAACCCTGACTCGAATCGTGGGTTTTACACCTATAGCTGACGATATCCACAAGAATGCCTCTTCCGCATCCAACTTTCCAAAGAAAGGTCGTCCACCATTCTTCACGAACCTCTCATATTGCCACAGTTCTAAACTCCTCACGTCTACAGATCTATTTGATCCCTCTCCTTGCTCATATCGAGGAACTGTGGTCCCGTACCAACTGGTACACTGTCACCTCCAACTGCTCCACTCCCCCTGCGGTCTACCCGGTACCTGCTATCGCGGGTGCACTGACGTCCTGTCTCATCCTTGCCTGAAGTGGGGCAACCAAAGGAGCTGTTGCGGGGGTAGCTCCCTGTTGCAACGGCAGAGGAGGAGGAGGAGGCGGAGGGCCCATGGGCGCTACTGGCTCTCCTTGTGCCTCTTCATCCACGGCTGGCCTCTTCTCTGCTCTAGCCACTGATAAAGCTATCTGTCTGAGCTCTCTCCTAAATATCTCTTGGTCTTGTTGCATATGTCTCTTAAATTCTTCTTGACTTTGCTGCATTTGTATCTAAGCTTCCGCCAACCTGGCAATCGCTGCGTCTCTCTCCTGTCAACTACTTTTGGTGCGGTAACTATCACGGCCACTGTCTCGGTCCATGCGACTATCTAGGTCCCTGCGACTATCTCGGTCACAGCGACTGTCTCGATGATGCCCCTCACCACGTCGGCTAGCTGACACTTGCACACTGGTCATCGCTGGTGGCATGGTGGTCCTCGGTCGACTGGAGGTGGCGTCACTATGAACAGGGCTAGGACTGTCCTGTCTGGCTACTGGAGGCGATGGGGTCCTGATCTGCGTCAGGCGGGTCTATGTTACCATCCTGCTACAAATTCCTGACCTGATCTGATCACCCTATCACACCACCAACTCGTAAAAAAACCTAGAACCCAAAACATTAAGACAGAAAAATACATGTCGGCAATTCTCGGAGCAACTTCGGCACACATGTAACCTGTAATGCATCTACCATCTTAATCAACCAAGGGTTAGCTCTGATACCACTATTGTATCAGAGAACATATGCCAAGAGTTGGCTCTAATACCACTACTGTAACACCCCGTTTCGGCTCACCCGTGAACCGACCCGGAAATGTCACCGGCGACCGAACCGTTCGCTAATCTACTAGGTTTGGTTAAGCCAACCCGGATCTGCCCTCGGCGTCTCAAGATGGAGATGAAAACATGAAATGCATGCATGGGAACAATTGGGTTCTACGCGGTCCTACATGCATGCTATGATGTACAAGCAAAAACAAGACAAAACAATAAATGAGAAACCAAAAGAAAATATATACTACTTCATAAAAATGGACATAGTCTCCCCTAAAAGTCCAATAAGGGCCAACCTGTCCACAACAAAGGTATATAAATATTTTATCAAAATACAACAAAACATAACAATCTACCGCGGCATTCCATTATTATCTCATTTGTTTTCATCTAAGCCGAGGCTGAACTCAAGGTTCCCTGCTCATTCATATCTATCCGTTCATTTCATAACAGGCAATTCACCAAGACAAAAACATTCTAACAATCATTCACACAGCATTAAACAACCATCATTATACATTACACGCAGCAGGTACATGTGTGCGCGGTTCCGTGCTACTCCTCTGCAGTCCCGACAACTTTCATTGCTTGCATTCCTCACCTACATATATATAGAAAAACCTTCAGTAACGAGTGTTACCGGCCCAGAAAATAACTAATATCAATCTGGCACAGGAGAGCAAACTCTCCTGTTGAATGAAAACCATATACTTCCACAAGAACTCTCATCAGGGCACATACGGGAGCCGTCGCCCTCAGGTCGACAGCGTCCCCCTTTCTTTCTCATTCTCATACCTTGGCCATTTCTCTATGCATCAAATCTCATTCCTTTCCGCCCTCTGCACCTTCTATATTACTCCTAGCCTTGAGCACGAAGGCCGAGTACTCTCAGGCAATCGCCTTTAGTACCCTTTGTAACCACAAGTCTAGACATGTGCTGCAATGCAGTACCCATGAACATCCACACTTCTCCAGGTTTGAGGAACTCAAAGGTAGAGTTGTCAGGATCCCTCGGGAATGAAATGGACCGCACACCATTCCAGAGCCCACTATCGACTCACACGTGCCCGCTCGCGTAGCACGGTGGTCGGATTTCCCTCATTCAATCTCTCACTGAAAACGCGAAAACTATACATATATATGGGTCTAGGTTGGGATTTATACAATAGGCCCGAAGGCATCGTGAGCTGGATCTGAAGTTCGAAAACAAACTCGAGGGATCTCATCCTCGAGGGTTATTAATCCGAAAAATCGTTGGCTAAATGGGCCGAGTTAAATGGGATCCGATAAAATGCCACTTAACTCATCCTGCACATGATAAATCAAATACACAATAGAGTAGCGTAAAAATAGAGAACGAGTCCTAAATGGACCTGGTAGAAGCTCCAAACGGTCCACACGCCTAGGCGGCGAGCTCCTACAGCATACCCACACAATCAAGCTAAAAACTAACACCCGCATGATGAATCACAAATCCTATAACATGCACACACACTCAACACAATCACACATCAATCAACACACATCAACCTATATCAATTCTAGCAAGTCTACTTAGGCTAGTTTGCATTAGATCATGATCATTACCTAGTTACCCTAATTAGTTTCTTAGCCTTCATTTTTAACACCACTCAATCAAACAAATTTCACAATTTATCCTTAATCAAATCTACATTTATATATATTATTATAACACACAATTCACCAATCCTAGCATGCAATTCTAATAATCAATACTTTTAAATAATTAAGTTAAAATAAATTATACCTCGCGTCGTCGAAAATCGGCGACGGCTAGGGTTTCCGTTTCGTGGCTCGAAACTCGAATTCGGCACCTAGCGGCGTCCGAAGTCTGATCAGATTGGATCAGGTGCGTTCGGCAGATGATCCGGCGAATTTCCCACGAATCCAATTTTTCGACGGTTCTGACAGTTTTCTGGCGAGTGTCGGCGGTTTTCCGGCGATGATTCGGGATGGGGCAATCAGGGGGTCTATCGGCACCTGCTCGACGAGCTTGGTCTGATGGTGGTGTCAAACAAAGCAATCGGGGTGGCGATGGCTATCGGCAGCGGCGTCGAAAATGGGTAGCGGCGGCGTGCTCCGATCGGGGCTGCGGCCGGCCTCGACGGCGCTCGGGATGGTGGGGAAACGTCGGCGACAGCGAGGGGGTGGTCGTTGGGGTCACAGCGGCGGCAGTGCAGCTCGAACGGCGGCGAATCAACGAGGGAGGGCGTCGCGGCTTGTGGGGTGATTCCGGCGTTGTGGCGGCGAGACGGTGGCCAAGGTGGGTCGTGGCGGCACGGCGACTGCACGGCGGGGTGGGGCGGCATTGATCAGCGGCAGCACGGCATTGACAGTGGCGGAGGTGGCGATGACACAAGGCGGCGGTAGGGTTTTGGGAGGGGAAAGTGTCGAGGAAGATGAAGGGGCGTGCGATGGCATTTTTGTAAATTAAACTTGACTCGACTCCAACTCGAGTCAATAATAATAACTATCTCCTAGTAAATCCTAAAAAAAATCCAAAAAATTTAGGTAAAATCCCGTAAAATCAAACGAACACAGCAACATCCAAATGATATGTTCTATAACTAATAACCCATACGAATATAATCCAACGCGTCCTAATGCGTTATTCGGCCTAAAACTATTCTGCAATAAAATAAAAATAATAATCAATACTGTATACCTCCATATACTTTATAACCCATTTTTCATTATCTTTTAAACGTTATCATCATACACTTGAGTATACATGATCCTCATCGCTCATAACGCACAGCTAGCCTCAACTCAGCTCGCGGTCCATGAAGCTGACTCGACTCGAACCAACGGTTGAACCGACTGGTTCACTCCCGTAAAACTCTGACTCGAGTCACGGGTTTTACAACCTTCCCTCCTTAGAAAAATTTTGTCCTCGAAATTTTAACCAAGGAAGTTTCAACCATGTTCCTCATCTAAATGTACATGTTGGCGTAGTACTTGGTTGCTCGACAACCTGTCCACAACAAAGATATATAAATATTTTATCAAAATACAACAAAACATAATAATCTACCGTGGCATTCCATTATTATCTCATTTGTTTTCATCTAAGCCGAGGCTGAACTCAAGGTTCCCTGCTCATTCACATCTATCCGTTTATTTCATAATAGGCAATTCATCAAGAAAAAACATTCTAACAATCATTCGTACAACATTAAACAACCATCATTATACATTACACGCAGCAGGTACATGTGTGCGCGGTTCTGGCCTGACATATATATAGAAAAACCGTCAGTAACGAGTGTTACCGGCCCAGAAAATAACTAATATCAATCTGGCACAGGAGAGCAAACTCTCCTGTTGAATGAAAACAATATACTTCCGCAAGAACTCTCATCAGCGTACATACAGGAGCCGTCACCCTAGGGTCGACAGCGTCCCCCTTTCTTTCTCATTCTCATACCTTGGCCATTTCTCTATCGCTTCTCGCGTCAAATCTAATTCGTTTTAGCCCTCTGCACCTTCCATATTACACATGGCCTTGAGCACGAAGGCCGAGTACTCTCAGGTAGTCGCCTTTAGTACCCATTGAAACCACAAGTCTAGACAGGTGCTGCAATGCAGTACCCGTGAACCTCAACACTTCTCCAGGTTTGAGGAACTCAAATGTAGAGTTGTCAGGATCCCTCAGGAATGAAACGGACCGCACACCATTCCAGAGCCCACTATCGACTCACACGTGCCCGCTCGTGTAGCACGGTGGTCGGATTTCCCTAATTCAATCTCTCACTGAAAACGCGAAAACTATACATATATATAGGTTTAGGTTGGGATTTATACAATAGGCCCGAAGGCATCGTGAGCTGGATCTGAAGTTCAAAAACAAACTCGAGGGATCTCATCCTCGAGGGTTATTAATCAGAAAAATCGTTGGCTAAATGGCCCGAGTTAAGTGGGATCCGATAAAACGCCACTTAACTCGCCCTGCACATGATAAATCAAATACACAATAGAGTAGCATAAAAATAAGGAACGAGTCCTAAACGGACCTGATAGAAGCTCCAAACGGGTCCACACGCGTAGGCGGCGAGCTCCTACACCGTACCTACACAATCAAGTTAAAAACTAACGCCCGCATGATGAACCACAAATCCTATAACATGCACACACACTCAACACAATCACACATCAATCAACACACATCAACCTATATCAATTCTAGCAAGTCTACTTAGGCTAGTTTGCATTAGATCATGATCATTACATAGTTACCCTAATTAGTTTCTTAGCCTCCATTTTTAACACCACTCAATCAACCAAATTTCACAATTTATCCTTAATCAAATCGACATTTATATATATTATTATAACACATAATTCACCAATCCTAGCATGCAATTCTAATAATCAATACTTTTAAATAATTAAGTTAAAATAAATTATACCTCACGTCGTCGAAAATCGGCGACTTCCGATGTCCGATCAGATTGGATAGGGTGCGTTCGGCGAATGATCTGGCAAATTTCCCACAAATCCAATTTTTGGCGGTTCCGGCAATTTTTCGGCGAGTGTCAGCGGTTTTCCGGAGATGATTCAGGATGGGGCAATCAGGGGGTCTATCGGCACCAGCTCGACGAGCTTGGTCCAATGGTGGTGTCAAACAAAGCAACCGAGGTGACGATGGCTGTCGGCGGCGGTGTTAAAAATTGGTGGTGGCGGTGGCGCCGGCGTGCTCCGATCGAGGCTGCAGCCGGCCTCGACGTCGCTCGGGAAGGTGGGGTAAACGTTGGCAACAGCGAGGTGGTGCTAGTCGGGGTCACAGCAGCGGCGGCGCGGCCCGAACGGCGGCAAATCGACGATGGAGGGTGTCGCGGCTTGTGGGACGATTTTGGCGTCGCAGTGGCGAGATGGTGGCCGGGGTGGGTCGTGGCAGCACTGCGACTGCACGGCAGGGTGGGGCGGCGTTGATCGGCGGTAGCATGGCGTCGACAGTGACGGCGGTGGTGACGACACAAGGCGGCGATAGGATTTTGGGAGGGGAAAGTGACTATCTCCTAATAAATCTTTAAAAAATCCAAAAATTTTAGGAAAAATTCCGTAAAATCAAACGAACACAGCAACATCCAAATGATATATTCTATAACTAATAACCCACCCGAATATAATCCAATGCGTCCTAATGCGTTATTCGGCTTAAACCTATTCCGCGATAAAATAAAAATAACAATCAATACTGTATACCTCCATATACTTGATAACCCATTTTTTATCACCTTTTAGACGTTATCATAGTACACTTGAGCATACATGAACCTCATCGCTCATAACTCACAGATGGCCTCAACTTAACTCGAGGTCCTAGAAGCTGACTCGACTCGAACCAATGGTTGAACCGACTGGTTCACTCCCGTAAAACTCTGACTCGAGTCACGAGTTTTACACTCGCCGAGCCGGTTCCAAGGGTACCCAACACGACCACTTTCCGGCCAATATACGCTGCTGGTGACTGTCGTCGGAAAACTGTCGAAAGCTACCGGAAAACCGCCAAAAACCGTCGAAAAATCGGAATTTCTAGAATTCACCGGAATTCACCGGATCTTCTACGGGGCTCACCCAGTCAAGCTCGTTCGAAATTCGGACGCCGATGAGCGCCGAATTTGAGCTCCGAGACACGAGACGGAACTCTAGCCGTCGCCGATTGCCGACTACATGAGGTATAATTACCTCCGATTGAGTTATTTAAAATTGATTATGATTGTTAGTATAACATGCTAGAATTGAATAATTGTCATGATAAATGTATGAGTATGAGTGTAGTGATGATTGCATGATGCAATTAATTGAGAATGAATAGTGAGTGATCTAATGAGGTAGATCGAGTTGAGCATGCTAATCGAGTAATGTAACTTAAGAAAAATACAATAAAATTGGTAGGAATAGGATGAGTTAGAATTTTTTTCATATTTATGATTATTGATTGTGATTGATGTTGATTGAGTTTGATGCATCATTTAGTTAGCGGGCGTTAGTATTTAGTTTTGATGTGTAGGTACGGAGTAGGAGCTCGCCGCCTAGGCGCAATGACACGATTGGAGCTTCTACCAGGTCCGTTTAGGACTCGTCTCTGTTTTACGCTCTTCTATTGTATGTTTATTTTATTATCTGCAGGACGGGTTAAGTGTCGTTTTATCGGATCCCACTTAACTCGGGCCATTTAACCGAATAGTTTTCCTGATTAATAACCCCTCGAGGATGATTTCGAAAATAAGATCCACCACAAGTTGCCTTCGGGCCTATTATATAAATCCCTACCAGCCCTATATATATATGTAGTTTTCGCATTTTCAGTGAAACGAGAGATGGAGAAACCGACTGCACGTACCATGAGTAGATGTTGTGATAGTCAAAGCGGGCTCTGGATTAGTGCCAGCGGACTGTTCCATTCCCGAGGGATCCTGACAACTCTGCATTTGAGTTCGTCACACCTGAAGAACATGGAGGTTTATGGGTGCTGTTTAGTACAGCGCATGTCCGGACTTGTGGTTCAAAGGGTATTAAAGGCAACTGCCTGAGAGTACTCGGCCTTCGTGCTCAAGGCCAGGAGAAATATGGAGGTAAGAAGAGGGCTTAGGATAAAGTTTTATGTGAAGTACTGAAAAGAAGTGCCGAGAGCGGCACAGTACCAGCAGCAGATCAGTAAGTTCGGGATGCTACCGGGTCTGCAGCCCAGTGGCTCCTCAGTAGTGCCCTTCAGAGTGTTCACGTGGAATATATGATGTTTTCTTTCATATGAGAGTTTGCTCTCATAGCCAGCTTGTTATAGTTATTTTATTTTTCGGACCAGTAACACTTGTTACTGACATGTTTTTATACTATATATAGGTAATGATCACGAGTTGGAGGAGCCAGCATGGACGGAGGAGCACTGTTGTCGCTTGCACACATGTCAGTTGATTGAATGTTTATATTTTATTTATGATGCTATTATATTGTGAATGATGTGAAATGCTAATACATGATAGGATATGATGCTACGACATGATGACAAAAGGTGAGATGCGATCAGAGTGTGCAGTAGAAGTGTGGCCCAAGTTCTATAATGAATATAAATGATATTCGATTATGCAAATAAAATTATTGATATATGCATATATATTGGTATATATTGTTTTGACAGCGTGGACCCTAATTGCACTTTTAGGGGAGACTCTAGTTGTTTTATTTTAGAATTTTTATTGAGTTTAATCGTAATTGTATTGGTGTGTGCTTGAATTGCATGTCATTCATGTAGTACCATGTTAGGGTTTGTGCATTCATCAAAGCATTACGAAATGTATCTTCATCTTTAGACGCCGAGATTGGATCTGTATGAGTTAGATTCGGGTTAGCTAACCTAACCAGGGCCTGTAACATGCCGGTTCGGTTCATGAGCGTGAACCAGATTTGGGGTGTTACATAGGTTGACCTATTGGGCTTGGAAAAATCCTAACACGTGATCTATTGAGCAAATGCTCCACAATTTTAATATGATGTTACTAGAACATAAACTAAGGTGTGGGAGAAATTTCATATAATTTCATTACCATTTGACTAAGGTTTTGGATTTTACATCTGAAGTCAAGGAACTACAGTTTCACCCTTTATTCCTACACGCTCCGGGAAAATTGATTAAGCTAACTACCTAAATGACTTTAATTTGTGCCAAAAATTACAAATATCTAGTAGACAAATTTTTACTATAAAACAATGCAAGTAAGCAATAAAAGAGCACTCAAAAGTATATATCTATATTTATAAATATGCAAATGAGATGATTTTGAGTTCTAACGACTCCTAACACAAATATCTACATGAGTAAATACTAAATAAATGCATAAAAATACAAATACATGCAAATAATCGAAAACACCACATGATGAGGTTGAAAGGGAGAACATTTACCTCAAGGGAGACCAAGGGGAGGTCTCTTGGGGTTTCCTACCCCAATACCTATGACCCTAGGTGGCTTGGTTAGGGTTGGAGAGACCTAGGAGAAGCTGAGAACAGCTGGGAGGAAGAAGGGAATGCAAGGGAGCAAAGGGGAGTTGGACAAGAAGAGAGGCAATGAGTGAAATGCTTGGAATTAGGTCTCTATTTATAGGCAAAATCTATAGGCCAACACAAAGGCTCTCACATTGCCAAGCCAGACAACAGAAAGCCATAAAACTTGGGCACATGAGCTGTTGAACCGAGTTGCAATCAAGTTTGGGTTAACATCAGGGCCAAGGGTGTTGGCGCAACATCTTTGCGCTAGGGGAAAAAGGGAGAATTTCAAATTTTGGGCACAAGGATGCTCTATTGACAACTTGTAGTTAGTGTGTGATATGCTCTCTCACAATCGGTGCAACAACGCAATCCTCATGTAGTTTCAATTACTTGTAAATTGTAATTCTTAATTGTCTATATTTTCTAATTTGTCCACAAAAGTGAAAGGTTAGGACGTGAAGACACTTCCATGTAGTAGCTTCTCTAATTTATGGGTAAGTTTCCAACAACATTTGATAAAGAGGTTTGTCTCCGTAAGAGGAGGTTTCAAAGAGACAAATGAGGAGTCAAAAATAACTAAATGTTTCCTATTATTGTAATTTTGTGATTCGCAAACATATCTTTGAAATAATCATATTTTGGAGTTTACTTTTTTCGGAATTGGCAGCTATGCAAACACTATTTCCATTATTTTGAGTATTAGTTTGAAAGGTTTTTCTAACTGCCTTGAACATCACTTTGTACTTTTAAAATGATTTTTTAGCAAGATAAGTACGCAATATGGTTAATATAAATTCACAATATATGTATGCCGACAAAAAGTCCATTGGTATACGAAATGTTTTTGACAAGTGATTTTGACATATTTTTTATCCACTAATACCTTATACAATCCATATTACAAGTTTAAAACATCTTTCATGGTTAGATATTCCTCTGTATTCTTCAATGACTTACTATATGCCGGGTAGAAGCAATGCCGATATATATATAGTCCGAATTCAAGTTTTACAACCCATATTACATACCATATCAATGTCCAGCTTAACAACTTACATACAAGTACTGAATAGAAGCATTGTCATGTTATCACAACTAGTTAAAAAATAAGAATGATTTTCTCAAGGATTAGGAAAATTAATGAAGTAGAGGATAATAATGCAGAACATGGGTTGCCAAGATGATGCACGTGTTGATATGATAATATATGTATCACGCAAGTCACATATTTGTCAAATACGACCTCTCCATCTTCGCTTCTCCAGCTCAGTCTCTCCATCTTCACTGCTCCTCTTTAGTATATACTTATCTTTCCTCTCCACATAAATCATGACCATGTGTTTCATGTTAGTCACATATTTGTCAAATTCGATTTCCAGATCCTCGTTGCTCTCAATGGCATGTAAGAACTTTTCCATTGGAAATAATGAGAGCAGTGTCTTAAGCTTCATATCATATTCTTCTCGATGGAGGGTCAGCTTCATTAATACCATACTCTACAACGTTGAATATGATATCCCCCTATACACTATCGTACTAATACGCCAATAAAGGACAAAGTGACATACAAATGCGACTATATAGCACTAACACTCTACTATCTTTCTTCACAATATACTATGATAGTCACTTCAACTCTTTTTCTACACATACACACCTCCCAAGTGACATACAAATGTGATTATACAGTAGCAACACTCTACCATCTTTCTTCATAATATACTATATTAGTCACTTCAACTACTTTTCTTCACATATACACCTCCCATACATTATACTCAACCCTATCTTCCTCTAATTACTTACTTCCACGACCACTAAACAACGTGCATCATCACCCACAAGATTCCACCCAACCACCCCTACCATTAGTTGTTCACAACACCATGACCGCAAATTATACAACCTCTCCTTACCCACTTCAAAACCAAAACAACCAACTGCAAAATAAAGGTGTTCCACTAACCTCTATTATCAACACTACTACATTCTTTCACTCTCAAAGAAGAAAGCTCAGATAAAGAATATGATGATAGTGAACGACGATGAAAAAATAAGGATTGAGGGAGAAGGTGGAGAAGAAGGAAGTGAGAGGGATGATGATGCAATCTATAGAGGTAGAAGAGAAGACCACCTCAAATTTTCTAGCACGAATGATGACGTGGCATAACCCATTTAATGTGGTCGCTAATGTGGTCGCTCATATTAAACTCATCCTTTCTCTAAGTTTTCACAACCCATTATTATAAATTATAAAAATAAGAAAAAAATGAATTATAGGGTACGAATTATCATAAATCAAACAAAAATTATTTTGCATCATTATTTATTTTTCAACGTTGTATTTTATTTATATGCAAATGAACCCTAGAAGTTATCAACATATGTCATCTTTACATGATCAAATAAAATTATTTTTAAATTATTTTTTTTATACTTACCCAATAGCATGGTAATGCTATCTTCATCAACTACTTCCCTGAACACATCTTGGAGTAGAGAGATGATATTAATTTTGCTATAAAGTAGTATTACTAGCACATGACAAATCCACTCTCATTAATAAAAGGAAACTCAGCCTGAAATTAAAAGTAGGAGACAGCCAATTAAAATACAAAAAATCTAATACATACAATAAAAAATACCCCTTAGAGGGTCACAAGTTCAAATCTCACTAAGCATAAATTTTAAAGAAAAACAAAAAATATTTTTTACAATACAAGGTCACTAACCTCAATTTTTTAAAAAATTAAAAAATTTCACGATACAAGGTCACGTGTTTGAACCTAGCTAACCTAAACTTCTAACTTCTTACTTATAAGTTAATAAGTTGATAAGTTGTCTAATTGTCTTTAAAAATGTAATAAAAAATTAAATAATTATAATTTTTTTTCATTCAAATAAGATATATTTTTAATATCAATCATAGTATATATCTAATATATTAAATTATCATAGTTTATTTTATTATTCAAAAAAATTAAAAAAATTCACCATACAAGGTCACGAATTTGAACCTAACTAACTTAAACTTCTAACTTCTTATTGATAAGTTGATAAGTTGTGTAATTGTCTTTAAAAATGTAATAAAAAATTAAATAATTATAATTTTTTTCCATTCAAATAAGATATATTTTTAATGCCAATCATAGTATGTATCTAAGATATTAAATTATCATAGTTTATTTTATTATTCAATGAGAATTTATGTATAAAAATAAATTTTATCCATTATAAATCGCGCATTGCGTATCATCTTGTCTAGTTATATTAGCAACATTAATATTAAAAAATATATAATAACATCAAGACACAGTGTAATGATATTAATGTTTAAAAAGAACATTTAAGTTAAATAATATAAAATTAAAACTCCTATTTCTTACTCAACCTGGCTCCTAGGGGTGGGCATGGACGTTCGAATTTGTACGTCTGTCCGATGTCCGAAGCACGGCCGACCGAATTTGACCGACCAAATTCAACCGAATTAAAACAAACCAAACATGGACATTTTTTGTCCGACCGAACGACCGACCGAGTGTCCGATATTTTGTATCAATAATATAATGTTTTCAACATTTATAAGACTAATATTATAGTTTATGAAAATTTTAAAATATAAATATACAGTAAAATTAATTAAGTTTATATATAAAATTGATATATAATATCTTAAATATCCAAAAATGACATACATATAAAAAGGATAAAAGTCACTCTTATATTTAATAATTTAGAACTATACATTCACATTAATAATCATATCAAACTAATTACAATTTAGTTAACATACTCTAAATTTTTAAAGTCAAACAAAAAATAATCTACGTATAGAAACTTTAAAATAATCATTGACATCAAAATATAATCCAATATTGCATATACTTCAAAGATAAAATATTTTAATAATTGATTCTTCATCTAGCTCACCTACATTAAAAAAATATAAAAAGTTAATTACTCATATTTTATATCCTCTTTATTTTAAAATTAGGATATTTCCCTTCAATATGCCTCTATAAATGAGTAGTTGCATAACTTTCAGTTCCCTCAAACTTGTTTTCATAATAACAACAAATAGGAGATGTTCCATTCTTTTAATATTTTCTATCAAAATAGGCGCATACACCAGACTTTATTTTTCTTTTTTTGATAATGTACTATTTATATATTTTCTTTCTTTAGCAATCAAATTTTTGCTATCATTTTTACCTCTACTTTGTTCAATTACATTTAATAATAAACTTGTATGATCCATCTTCGAAAAAATATATCCATTATAAACATAATGTAAAACTAGTGATATGAGTCAGGGTTTTATGCTTATGAACTAATCGGTTCAATCGTCGGTTCAAGTCGAGTATGTTTTAGAATACATGTACTAAGTCGACGCTGGTCGGGTGTATGAGCCATGAGGGTCATGTGTACCCAAGTATATGATAATAACATCATGAATACATCAAAAAAGAATGAGTTATCAGAATATATGAGAGTATGCCAATTATTTTTTTATTTTATATATAGTTGATCGTGGAATTAGTTTAAGCCGTTTACCGCGTTAGGACGCGTTACGGGGAATTTGGGTGGGTTGTTAATTATAGAATGTCATTATGATGTTGTAGTGTTTATTTTATTTTATGGGATTTTTTTCTGATTTTATGGATTTTTTTAACATTTATTCCAAGTTAGTTATTATTATTGACTCATAACATGCGCGAGTCAAGTCTTATTTACGATATTGCCATCAATCAAACCCTCGACCCATTTTCTCTTCCTCGCCCATGCCGCGCCACCCTCTTGTCGTGGTCGCCGCCGCCGCCGATGTCGCCCTGCCGTAGATTGTCGCCGCCAGGCCTCGCCGCAGCGTTGCCATGATGCCCCGAGCACCCCCGCCGTCGCCCCGCCTCCACGACGCCGGAATCGCCGCTCGTCATCGATTCTGCCAGCGATTACCCTCTGCTCGCGTCATCGATTATGCCACCGGCAACTATCGCCACGGTCGTCCAGTCATCGCTTTGACATTGCCAACCCTCCCATGGCCTTCCTTGACAAGAACGGAGCCCATCGCCGCCCAGGTCGGCCGAATCTAGTCACCCACCACCCACCACCTATGTTTAACCATTTTCCGGCAAGCCACCACCTCCATCGAGCATGTCGACGTCGTATATGGGTTAGGCTCGCCAAGCCAATTCCAACGGTTCTAGCAGAGGTTCGCTGGGCAGTGCAAAGCGTAGCGGGGGAGGCAACGGCGGCGGCGCAGAGGGTTTCGAACTGTCCGCGGACACTGTTTAGGCCAGACGGATAATTCGATGTCCAAAGTCAGTCGGACAAATTTTGTCCGACAAAATTCCATACGGACACAGACAATAATTCGTCCGATGTCCGTCCGACCGATGGCCACCCCTACCGGCTCCTTATGGTCATCCCTGATGTCGATATTGCTCATGGTATTTATTATCTATTCATATTTCATGGGCATAAATAACTTTATAACTTGGCATTTAATTTGGTGTTGATAACTTGGTGATCCATTTTGCGTCTTCCCAGCCAGCCCTCAAAGATCCTAAGTTAAACAAAATATCACAAATGTTGGGATAAGCGTTATTATAAAATATCATTCAAAAATAATCATTAATGTACTAATCATTAAATTATAAGTATACACTAGTATAATCCAGTGACTACATATTTTTCTTTACTGGTCTTCAACCCTCTGCCCTCATAATAAAAAATGCAAACATCTTTATCAAATAATTGTATAAATAAATTTACCAATAGTATTTTTATTTTTAAATATTTTTACATAAATTTATTTTTATTGAAGTTTATATATTTGCTAAAATTACTTTGCAGCTGTGATTATATTTTTCAATTCAACGACACAACAAGAAAATAATTTTAAGTGTAACTTCTATAAGTGTGTTACTACATAAATACTGAAAAATAATCCTCGTAAATGATAATTATCATGTCTTGATTTATTCTTTATGATTATGTTTATTATAATATAATTTTGTCATATCAATATAAAGATTTTTACAAAATTAAATACATAAAATATTGGACAATCATTTTATGTACAAAAATTATGTAATTTCTTTACTAAACTTTAATAGTTGAAGACTTTTAACGTACTAGTTTCATTATTTTATAGAATAAAATTTAATTTATCTAATATTTTGAGTGAATCATCGTATGTGCATTGATATATATTTCATTATGTAATAAAAATATTTATGAAATCTTATATTACATTTCACCATCTTTATTTAATTTCATACAGAAAAAGGTAATAGTTGTACTTATATTTGTATCTTAGAATGATCATTCTTACCAAATTCAGTGCCAACACTAATAATAAAATCAAATATCAAATACTCATTATCATTATGACGTTAAACACACTTAAGGTTATAAAGGATCTTTTAACATGTCATTTTACTAATCGTTTTAAATTAAAATGACATCAAATAATTAAAAATATTTTACCAAAGGCAAATCATTAAAGCAGCCTTGGTAAAATTAACTGTGTCAATTTTAAATTAAGATGTCGAGGTAAATGTATATACCTATATCATTTGATTGATTTGTTGAATACTATTTAATAATTTTACATAAAATATAAATTTCTACTTAGGATTACTTAATTAAGTTCCATAATAACTTAATTGTCCTTGTATTATTACAAAAGAAGTATTTAAGTAAATTTTTTATAAACCAAACCTATCTATGTTATAGAACCAAACAAATTTGTATTTTAATTGTTTCACAATTAGTGAAATAGTTTCACAATTTCATGGATTAGTTTCAAATTCTGAATGATATGTTTCTGTTAATTGTTGATGCTATTTACAATGTAGTTATGCTAATAGAAGGTATTTCCTTTCAGAATTGTAGATGAAAAGATAATTAATTATATGTGAGGAAGAATGGTTTAACCTTCTCATAAGATGAGTTGTTTAATTGAATGATGGTTTATTAACAAAAATTAAAATAATGGTGCATCTATTATTGGTGATACCTGATATTCTGTTTGTCTTTTTTAAAATTGAAACATCTTTATGCATGTGAATACGTTCAATAGCGATCGTTGAATCGACAGTAAGGAGTCATGTTTGAAGACGCTTATTTACAAAAAAGAAAAGAAGTGAAAATAATTATTATTGGGATTTGTAAATGACAATTATGACTAGGTTGGAGGTTTCTACCCTCCAATAATTCCAAATCAAAAAAATGACAGCATGTAAGACTTAATGTATGATTCTCAAATTCATATGACTAGCAGTGCGAATTCACGAGAAATTATCAACACGTAAATAATATGGGAGAAGAAGGAGAGTAGCTCTCTCCGGGAAGTTTTACGAGGTTTGTTCGAGATTTTATGGGCGAGAAAAATATGATCTTCGATATTGTATAACCATAACTTCGAAAATTTTTACAGTTTTCGTTTTGAATTTTGCAGTATCATAGAAGATGATTCAAAGATAAGTATTCAACCTGAAAATTCTATGGAGAAATAGAAGATATTTATTAAAATAATGTAAAATGTAATGATTAGTTTGATCAACGAAATGCCAAGCTTTTGGAGAGTATTGCCAAAAGATTGAAAATCCGTGCAAGTTTAGTTTCAAAATGTTTCCTTTTTTAAAAAAGTTTCAAAGCATTTTTTATATGATAAAGATCGACTGAGGGGAAGTGATCAACATGTAAAAACTGGGGTTTAGAAGAAAAAAATGACAATAAGTAATACTCATATGTTTTTAATAATTAAAAAATGTATACAAATTGATTGCATTATCCTAGATATACAAAATTAGTAGGATGATATTATTTTTTCCTAATTAAACAAACAGAATTATATATTAAAATAAAAACAAAAAAATTGAATAAAAAGTTGATGCAATTAGCGCCGCTAAACGAGTGAGTGAGCCGAGTTCAAATTGTTCGAACTCGACTGGATAGCTCAAAGTTCATTCGAATGAGTTTTGAATATATATGTTCGAAATCGACTCGAATATTTTTTATATATTTTATATTGTTCAAGTTCGAATGCATTCAACTGTTTAATTTTGATGAACTTGAAACTCAAAAAATGATCATGCGATGAGCGTGGATTGAATATATGACCTTCAGGTCTTTAAGATGACAGTCTCCCAACTAAGTTATCCTTATGTTCACACTACTTTGTTATTTTATTATATATAAATAAATATAACTAGTTATAATTAAACTTATTAATATATATATATTATCTTAGTCGGGAGCAGATAATATTTCTGTCTCAAACTTTAATATAGATCGTTCGATTATAAGGACGACCCGAATTTAATAAAAATAATAATAAAAAATAAAACTCTTTCACCACCACCCTCTTTTAGTACGTAGTCAATAATAATATTTATTTGTGATTTTAAATGTAATTTAAATAGACAAATAATACTATGTATATTATTATATTATATTATCAAGTCGAGTTTGAGTCGAGCTATGAGTCGAATTTGGGTCGAAATTTGAGTCGAATTCGAGTTATAATCGAGTCGATTCGAATCATACACTGCCTTACCCAAGCTCAACTTGTAGGATTTAAGTTTGAAGTCATATTCGAGCTTGAGCATTTAAATGTCGAGTCGAACAGAACTAAATGTTAAATATTTACTAGCTAGCTAGCTCACTCAATTAGTAGCCCTAAACACAATCATTAAAAAAAAACCAAAACAAAAAAATATTTAAAAAATTAGTTACCATTCACAAAAATTTGTGCATTCCCGCAAGCTCTAGCCTAGTTTTAGCAGAATGAAATCTGTTGCATGCAAGATCCCTTTCCCGCTGGGGTTCACAAGATGTGCACGGGGTTAACCTAAGTTTGAGTTGATTATAGTTTAAGTCAACTTTGAACTAGCTTTATTTAAATTTATTGTATCTACGCAAGGTTTTTAATGTTAAGAACTAAAACATACAGTTAGTTTTTTTATTTTACAAATAAGACATTCCATTTTTATGATAGTATTGTGAATAGATGTTTAAATTCACTTTAAGCCGATATTCTTACGAGCACTTGACCTGATGTTAAAGCCAAGTCATTATGTAATCATTTGATAATAATTTATATTATATTTAAATTTTTTACGAGGTATTAATTTTTATTTTATTTTTGTTTTAAGAAATATTTTAATGTAAATATTAAAAAATCAATTTTTTAAACAAAATATCGATTTTCAAATCAAGTTGAGCCTCAATACACAACCCCAAGCTTGCCCAAGCTCGTATAATAGAGTTAATCATTGAGATTCCTCTTACATGATGATTATGATTATTCATATCATACCTCTATCTAAGTCAAATTTCAAATGTTTAATTTTTTTGATGTACCATTTTCTGTTATCGTCGTAAAAATCAGATTCCAAATGTTAGTGACAATTGGTCCAACTAAAATTAAGTAATCACTTTTATTAAAATTCAGTTTAAATAAAGAAATAAAATACCTGTAAAACTTTCCTTACTTTTTTCTGACTTGAATTCGATTGGCTTATTGAATTAGCCATCTAAATCATTCTAAGGGAGCAACTTTTGTGGGACAATCAAATTCAAAGTAGGAAAAGTGGGAGAAAAAATTATAGTAACTAACGAAAGGATTTCCCAAATAGTTTTTCTTGTGCAATTCTTTTCTTGTTTTATTTTAAGGGTCGTCTTCTATTTAATCGAAAGTTTTTTTGCGTATCACGATTCACGTGGAAGAAAAAAAGTCGTCTAGGGTCGTCTACCTCCCTATTTCCTTTGTGCAGTTTCAGTTTTGGATATCAAAAGCTTGAAACTCCTAACAGACTTACATACCTTGATCCCTTCTTTGTTTTTGCATTAGGGTTGTTGAGATCTAACGGGTAATAAGTTATAGCTTGTGGGCGTCACAATGAATAAGATCCATGTTCATGATTCCGCAGCAGATGTGGATGAAGTTTCTACTGCTTTACCTGCGATCTTTCCAGTGGGCATTTCTCTGTTGAGACATAATAAATCAACATCAGAAATAATAGAACTTCCAAATTAAACTACAGGTTATAATACAAAAAAACTATAGTTTACAACAAGAGGTAACAAATTTTACATGACTATAGATGAGTGGAAAAAACGAAGCATGTTCAAGCTCGAACAGTGCTTGGTTCAATGGAGAACTCACTACAAAATCTCGAATTCCAAATGCTCTCCTAAAGTCTTGTTTCCTTTTTCATGAGCCACATTACCGGAGTCTCCAGTTACATGTCTGGTATATCAGGTGGAATTGCGCAGGCTTGTTTTCCTGTTTCTTGAGCCACATTGATCGAGTCTCCAGTTCCATCATGTTTGGTAGTCAGGTGGAATTGCCCACCTAACAAATGGAGAACTCATTAGAAAATCTCGAATTCCAAATGCTCTCCTATAGACTTGCTTTCCTTTTTCTTGAGCCACATTGCCGGAGTCTCCAGTTCCAACATGTTTGGTATATCGGGTGGAATTGCACACCTAACCAACGCCCAGTTTAGCCCTTCAAAGAAAGGATGATGCTTAATTTCAGTGGCCCCTTTTTCGGATCCCAACCGGTTCTCAGGTTCCTTCATCAACAGACTTCTAATCAGATCTCTTGCGGAAAAACTGACTGCAGGGTTTTCCGGGAAGTACAGACTTTGAGATACCACATTGTTCAATGTATCTTCATTTCCCAATCCCTTGAAAGGAGTCCTGCCAAAAAGAAGCTCATATAAAAAGATTCCAAACGTCCACCAATCGACTGCACTACCATGGCCTTCTCCCTTGATGATTTCGGGAGCCAAGTACTCGTGGGTGCCAACAAAGGAGTTGGACCTTGCCTCTGTAGGCTCTGCTACTAACTGTGGAAACACATTAGCTTGGGCTGCCACGGGCTCGGGCTTCATCTTCCTTGTCTTGGGGTATGTAGCTAAAAGTCTAGGTGTAAAGCATGACATTTGGGCCCAAGATGGCTGTAGACAGAGAGGATCAATGCATGGAGATTCTGTGCAAGGTGCAGCCTCTTTCTTTTCTCGTTCTATATTTGGAGGTGACAATTTAAGCAAAGTGGGATTAACTGCACATCTAAGTGAAAGATCAAAATCAGAGAGCATTATGTGACCATCTTCCCGAACAAGAATGTTCTCTGGCTTAAGATCTCGGTAGATAACTCCTAGCATGTGCAAATACTCTAAAGCTAGGAGGACCTCCGCAGCATAGAACCTGAAAATAAGGAAAATATTGGATCAGGCATAAAGTGATAGAGATGACCTACCAAAATCAATGTAACAAACTAATGAAATCCCTTCCGGGATGTCAAGTGTAATACTTCAAAATTGGCTTGGCACAAAGTCATTGCTTGTGACAAAATGCATTAGCTATTTAGCTTGTATACAATAATACAGAGTCCAGCAGAGTAAATTCAGAGAGTCAAAGCAGTCTTCAGAACTGACTACTTTGATCAACATGGCAGAAACAAATTCAAAAGGTAAAATGTAAGTTAAATACTTTTGGATAGTAACTCTTACCTAGCTGCTAGCTCTGAAAAATATCTTCCTGGCTGCCTTTGCCTGAGGACATGAAGATCTCCACCAGGACAGTAATCCATCACTAAACAAGATAGTTTATCAGTCTTAAAATGTGTGTACAAAGTCGGTAAGAAAGGATGGTCCAGTATCTGAAGGATTTCTCTTTCTGTCTGAGCCCTTGACATTTTCTTTCGGTTTGCCAAAAAATCATTATCCATAACTTTCAAAGCAAAAAGGCATGTTGTTCCATTGAGCTGGGCAAGATACACGGTACCAATATCACCACAACCAAGCCTCTTCAACAGCTTGAAGTGCTTCAAACCTAAAGATCCATGCTGCATCTCAACATGACGAATGGCTTCCCATTTTAAGTCCTTTGACATGTGTGGCCTGGTACCATTGAAACTAGACGCACTTAAATTGCTGTCATCACTGATCGTGGGGCTACTGCTGCATTCACCTATACTACTTTTTGAGCTAAGAGAGCATTTACCTTTATCCCTCAATTTTGGGTTGACCTTTTTGCTGACAGTGATTCCACCAGAACTAACATTGTTCAGAGAAGAACCCAGTTTTCTATTGGCTAAAGAAGGCACATTCTCTGGCTGTTGCTCAACTCTTGATTGAGCATGAGCAGCTTCACTGGACGAAGTCTCCTCCAATTTCTTTTCTGTAGTTATATTTTGGCTGGCCAAGGTAGTTCTGCTTAATCCACTAGCCACCTTATCAGATCTGCCCTGTGATTTAGAGATAGTTGAAGATGGGTACTGCTCTTGCTTCACTTTCTTCTTTACAAAAGTTTTTCCCTTCAAGTTCTCTGCAATAGTACGTGGACTTGAATTTGAAGTTTTTGCCTTTACAGCAATGCTAGAGTTGACAGTAGATGGCAAAAGATTAGGTGCTACTTTCTTGGGAGTCTCTGCAATTGGAGGGCGAGAGTTTCTTTCTTTGGAAGGTGTTATATCCATACTCTTCCATTGTTTATCTCCTTTCATTGCCTTTAATGTGGTTATAACAGCCGACCGTGGAGATCGAGAATTTTGCTTTGTGTTATCAACTTTAGGGGCTGACTTTCCAGCTGAAGTGGGAGAGGAAACCACTTTATGATTTGGAGGTCTTACTTTTGGACTGGGAGATATTTCAGTTATTTCTTGTGATGCTTGTGATTTGCTTTTTGCCCCAGGATGTAAAACACGTGTCATACTGCCCTTGTCTCTCTTGCCAAAAATACCATCCGAGTTAGTATTCTCCACCACGACTGATTGGTACAGCCTCTTGATGGCTCCAACATCTGATAAACCTGGAGAAACACCGCCGGCTTTGGTCAACCGTTTTGAAACAGCCATCTCTGAAGCTTGAGAAATGCATAAACCTCTAAGTGCCTGTTTCAAGGTAACAGCTTCAGAAACACCTATGCCTGGCGACTGTGGTATGCCCAATCTAATTGGCCTCTTCTGGAGATTTTTCTTGTCTGTTGCCATGCTTAATTGGTTTGAAGCAACCAGACCCCTGGTCTTCTTACCAATTGCTTCAATCAGCTGATTAAGCTCTTCCTCTATAGAACATCGTGCAGAAGAAGGTAACAAATGTCTTCCGGATACCTCAGCCCCTCTCGACTTGATTTTAATTGGATTTATTTTCTTAGAATGAGTGGCCAAATCTGTTACTTCATCGAATTCCACAATCTCAGAAGTACCTGAAGTACCTGTAGAGGACCACATTTTCTTGCCTGCAGGCTCTCCCACCATATACTGTATAAGTTACAGCATACAAAGTTCTCAACTACATGCAAAACCGCCCTGACAATAAATATGGGCACTCTAAAACCCAGAAGTGCATCACATTAGCCTTAACAAATCATGTCATTTGGATGGCACATAAATTCAAGCCTCAAATGCTACTCTTGATCGTGGTCTCCAGCCTTAAGTCAACTACTCGCAATTTGTGGCGCCACGTTTTTCAACTTCCTCAAAATCCAAACAACCATCTAAAACTGATCGACAGAATGTAGCAGCACCAAGAGAAATTAGTAAGTGAGCACTAATTGGAAACACTTCAATCATAAATTTTCCTCACAAGCAGCAGAACCAATCCCAGGCCGATGTAGTGGGGATAATTAGCAGCGGCTCTGTCATTGGTCATCAACCTTGGTGATCTCCATCGGTGATATAAACCTGCTTTATTGTGCAATAAAAAAATGAAGTGCCTAATAATTGTAGAATATTAGCAGCAACTAACACCAATATAGATCACTACTTTTTTTACCATATGTGTCAATGAAAGAAAGAAAATTGATAAATGAATCACAGAGTATGCGGAAAGACAGATCCAAAATCCTCACTATTCTCACAGTGATCTTGTTTTGAAAATAAAAAAAGGAGAAAACTCATGATTCTAAAGCAACCATAAAATTTTCAAATTATAAAACGCAACGACATTAATCAATAAAGGAAGAGTAACCCACAATCTAGCAAAAAGTTACGCAATAACAAAACTAGAAAAAGAAAGTGAAATCAAGAAACATACTTCTTCATCGCAACATAAAAACATCCCACAGCTCATCCTAAAACATCAAGCAACAACCTTCAGCATCACAATGATCAAAACCAATCAAAAACAACAGAAAACCAAGCACATCCCATCGTTGCTAGCTCCCCGAAAACGACAAACAAAAAGCCGCAAACTTTCACATCAACCCACACGCAAAAAAACGCATCCGCCTGCCCGCCCCCCCAAAAAATGCACCTGCAGAGAGAAAAGAACTCATTCAAAATTCAATCCGGAGAACTTCACCAGTACCTCTGATGGCGGATCAAGGGGGCTTCGCCGGCAAATGCGTGATAGAAGAGAAATAGCAGAGTAGGAAGAGGAAGAAGAAGGGATGCTAGAGGGGAGTTGGGGGGTAAATGGAGATCAAGGGGTCGGGAGGAGGAGAGCTTGAGCTTGAGCTTCCATGGCCGCCATTGAAGCTTTAGAGCTTAGGAGCTTCGCTTTGGGTGAAAGGGATTTTGGAAACGACAAAAAAATGAGAAAATATGAGGTTTTTCGTAATTGCAAACAAACCCCACCCTCTAATTATTTTTTGTCGTTTTGACGGTAATGCATTCCTTTCATGGTGAACTCGTATTTGACTCTTTGAAGGAGAATAAGAAATTTAAAAATAAGAATTCTCCGATTATTAAAAAGTGGGAATTTGGAAGAGGAAAAATTTTAGAAAAAATATAATTAAACAGCTTATATTTTGTCCCCAAAAGATTTGTTCTTTCTTAAAAGGAGCTTCTTTTATAATTACATAAATTTTTAAAATTATAAAAAAAGAAGATAAAATAATTTACCAGTTAAATAATTAATTTTTGATAATATAAAATACATATGGTCAAAATATGTAGCCGAAAATTATATTACATCAATTAATAATATAAAAAGATAGATATTATTGCTTGTGTATACTTTTGTTTAATCAATTTAATAAAAAATTTATTTTGAAAAAATTTAATTTAAATTCTTGAATGACAAAAATATTCAAATAATAGGGAATAAATTTGTTCAATACAAAAAATAATAACCCTGTGACGGTAAATAGGTGTTTCTCTAATATAAAAATATCCACGCTAGTTTATACTAAATAATTTTTAATAATACTTTCATTTTATTTAGAAGAAATTTATTTTACATATAATAAAATTATATTGATAAAAGAGTTTGCTTTATTAAACTTGTTTTTATTTACAATGAATAGAGTTTACAAATCCGTGATTTGAGAGGATTTTATAAGAGGTAAAAAATTTGCTCTATTTTAAAATAAAAAATAGAAAATAATATCCCAAAATTAAAAAAATAAATATAAAAATAATTAATAAATTAATAAAATTTCTTCACCTAAAACTCATGTGCTGGATATTAAAATCATTAGGTAGGTTCGATCGTGCTGGGCACTCGATTACGGCAACCCAATAGACACCTACCTCTATAAATGGTTTTTCTATTTTCTTTTTATTTTTTTATTTTTTGAGAAATGAACTGAATCACGGAATTGGAAGAAAGAGGGTATTAGTGTCCAATAATTTTAAATTTTCTTTTTTTCATAAAAAAATATAAAGCATGCGTTCCTTAAGAATTAATTAATATATTTTTCCTGCATCAACATTAGTTAAGATTAATAGATTAAAAAGTGCCAAAAATGTAGTACTTCGTCACTTTGAAGCTTGAAAATGTCAATTTCATGCCCATTTGGCCATTTCTCAGTAAAAAATTGTGCACAAATAACAAATAAAATACTAAATGTAAAAATCGAGGCTGACGTGTGGGCCCTTTTCCTGGCATACGCTAGCGTTTGGCTGATATTGAATCACACCCCAGTACCAGAATCCTAGGGCTCTTAAGTATAGAAAATTACCGTTCGATCCTTTTCAAAATGATTTTTCCTCGAGGCGCGCCCTTTAAAACTCCTATTTTGAAGGAGTTTATTAATTTTTTTCTTTTTCCCAGGATGAATGCGGTAAGTAGCAAATAAAATAGCTTTTCTTTTTGTCCCAAATAAAAAAGTGGCGCACAAGTCGGTTAAATATATGTAACTAAAATAGCAGAAAAATAATCATTAGTTGCCCTGAATTGCTGGTTCGGGTCGATATATCTTAGAAAAAATAATTAATAAATTAATAAAGAATTATTCATAACAAACCAATCTCATTGGAAATATTTTAACGACAATATTATATGCCATGTAACTCTTACACTTTAAATGAAGTGTCATTTAAAGAGTTTGTAGATTCTTTCTTTTTTCATGTGAGTATAATATAAGTGAAAATTAAAATATAAATATAACATAAGTAAAAATAAAATGGTAAAATATCACTTCATTACCCCAAATCAGGGGTAACGTAAAATTTTACTAATAACTAAGTTAAGGTTATTTGTTTAATGAAAAAAATTAGTAAAGTTATATTCCTCCCAAACAAGTAATGTATAGGGATCTCAATTAATGAAATTAAAGAATAATTAAGTTAAAATTCTTTGGTGAAGGACATTGTTGACTATTATCCAACGTAGTTTTTCATTTTTCCTTGTTCAGTTGGTTGGACCCTATTTCTAAATAAAATACACAAATATGATTCCATGCAACTTTTTTTTGATGCGTCCATGAATGCAACATAAGTTTCAGATCCAAATAAGATGAAAAATGTAATGTTGCGCTTCAATGTTGTTGAAAACATCCAGTTATAAATGCAACCAAATTTTATTGTACCGGGCCATCAGCAAGACCCGATATTTGCTGAACCGAACCGTACAACAGAGTACGGTTTTAGCTTTAAAAGACTCATCAATGCGTGGTGTAATATGAGGGCATTGATAGGGGTATAATAGGGATTTAAGTAGTGTTGGACCTCATCGAGGATGGAGGGAGTGTTGTAAGAACCATCGTCGTCTTGTGCATCGGGGGTTTGTCGGCTGTCGTCGACTTTTCAACATCTTCATGTGATTTTGATCATTGTTCCCTCATTTTTATTTTCTCTTATGCGGCTTGAAAGCAACCTCAAACTAATATCTTTCTCTTAAAAAATGGGTATTTCCTGCCTTTGTTTTTTGTTTCTTTCTTCTTTTTACGAATGAGAAAATGAAAATGGCAACAGGGTTTTCTTTCAGTGGTTGTTTAATTTGATAGAGGATCAAATATTAAGTACTTGATACTATCATTGTCGGATGGGTGACATGAGAGTACTTGGAAGATTATATGGATATTGCACAAAGATGTTAGTGTGGATTAGCCAGTCTATGCATGCTAATCACGTAAAATAGATGGACGCATTATACTTATATTGTCGCCCACTTCACTAGGACTTTCTTTAACTAATTATTTTTAAGATTCAACGGATTTTTTCTCCCTTCCAAGTAAGGCTACGGGAAGAGAAAGCAGTCATTGGCTTATAAAACCACAGATCAAATTATCTTCAAGTACCTCTTTTGGTTTTTGTTTTTTGTTTTTTTTGAAACCCAAGTACCTCTTTTGATATTCACAACTTGCTATTCAAAATAAGTTTTTGGCTTAGAAAGGAGGTTAGAAGACATTTACACCATATTCTCATACTCTCATTTTTTAAAAAAAATGGAAGTGCTAGAAACTGCTCCCAAAAAAAAGTCACATAAAGGCTAAACAATCATTAAAATAGCTGGTAAAAGTCAAGTAACCAATATTATAATTAAGCATATTTTTTGAATGATATATTTTAGTATGTAAATAGACAAATGTCTATAGTGTTTGTGTTAAAAGATCTTATAAAATCACTATAAAAGATTCCTTATGAAATTGTTGTAATAGAGATGAATATGTAGAATATTAAGGATAATTAATTAATAACATAAAAGAGTAACTATAAATTCGTAATTAAGGAATTATAAATTAAGTTAAAAAATAAAAATAATTATTTTCCGAATTATAAATTTAAAAAATAGAATTTTTTATGATTACAAAATTGGATGAAAATTTCAAAACCATTAGTTTTGAATAATTGAAAATTAAGAATTACTTTGAAAATGGTAAAAAAATCTGAATAAAAAATTACAATTAAAGAAGAATAAATTAAAAAACATTTTTATTACTTATGGATTTTAGTGATCATGGTACATTTAATATATTTTACCATATATGAGTTCAATTGTTTGGGGAGCTGGTATAATGTACTTATGGAAATCTGTGCCAAACTTGATCGATGATTATTTGATTGCATTGGATTCTGTGCATATGTGATTCAATTTATTTATGTGTCGTATGTACCTTTTTGACTTGATATTGCGTCATTAGCTATTATATTTTTGTAAAACCTGGCCAGCCAGTTTGGTGTTTTGCGATCAATTTGTCTTTGATTTAGCTCAGTTAAAGATCAACCGGTCTAGTTTGATCATGTTGGCACTAAGCGGGTCCTTGTATGTTATTGTGGACTTGGGTATTGGACACATCTACTGTTAAGTTTTATTTGGTCGGCCTCAATTACCAAGTCGTGGCTTTGCTGTTGTTTCGGTTGTTTAGTTAGCCTAGGGCCGTATTTTGTGTTAAAGTCGTGTCACATGCATATTTGGCATACCCTCTAGCTATAGACTTGCCTTAGTAGCTTTCCCCGTTAGCCCCAACATTCCCCCCTCTTTCCCCTTCTTTTTCTCTCTTTTCTCGATGTCTTGGGGTTCAGCGCTGCGGCGTTGGGCCCCAAGGCTGCTGCGCTTGCATACATAAGGTGTGCCATGCATTGCTCAGCACTACGACGGTGGCACGCAGTTAGGTTTTTTAAAAACCTAGCCGTCCCTCTCTTTTCTTTCTCATCTCTTCTCCTCTTCTCCTCCTCTCCTCCTCCTTCCTTGGCCGCCACCCCTCTCCATTCTTCTCCCTTTTCCCCCACTTTTCCCCTTGTTTCTTCCCTACTTTCTCCTCCTTCTCCTCTCTTTTCTCTCCCTTCTCTTCTTCTTATGGGTACACATTTCTTTCCTTTTCGTTAGTTGTTTTGCATGATTTGCATTGTTTTAATATAGATCTTGATAGAATCACGTAGATCATATCATTTTGATCATTTTGGTATATTATTCAAGATGTTTTGCATGTTAAATCATTATAATGATTTGATTTTTATATAAAGTTCGCACATTTATTGTTATTTGGATTGCGTATTGTGTGCTTGTTGATTGTGCTTAGTAAAAAGCTTCTTAAATTGCCTCATTAAGTTATGACAATAATAAGTTGTGAACTTTATAAACTTTAGGTTGTGTCCGAGTCGCCTGGATCGTGAACCAATTACTAATTAATTAAATAAGTAACATAATAATAATAATAATTTGTGCACGTGTTTAATTTTAAAACGAGTCAACCGAGTGATCTTAATTAATTCCATAATGAAATTAATTAGTTTTTTTAAATGATAAAAATTTGAATCAATAAAAGTCACCATTTGCCCAGTTAGGTTAGGTGATTATGACATCTCAATTCACTTTGTAGGAGCCAGCCAAATCTATCTGATGCAACACCTTTCAAGTTCCATATCTCAATTTACCTCTCTAATTTAACCGTTGGGTTGGCAAATAATTTACCAACCAGCTCATATTATTTTAATAACTATTCAAATATTGCGTGATTGTTTAGTCTATTAAGAAATCTCAAGTTTAAGTCTCCATATCCCTGAAAATGCCCACATCTTTCGATATCTCAATTTGTATGGGTTTAAACCCAAATGATGTTCCTAATATAACGACATCACACTCATGATCTCAGCACATGGTTTATTAACTTGTTCAGTTTATTGTACGAAATCAAATTTCATGTGCGAGTACGAATATCCAATCATGTTATATCAATGTGTGTGTGTGTGCATTTAATTTCTTGTTGCATGTCATCATCATTGTTTGCATCTAGGACTATTCATGTATCGCACATATTCATCATACAAGAGTGTGTATCCATCCACATCTCTAGGCTGCTCAGAGTTGGGCTTGCAGCGATAGGACGAGGAACTCTTCTCAGGTTCGTTAGAACTCTCTTCTACTTGATCTTCTTCTTAGTTGGCATGATTTGATTTATACCACAGAACGTAGTTAGTGGCATTTACACTTTAATGCTATTTAATATATCCATGCCTAGACTTGATATACGTATTATGTTTTCGAATTTTAACTTGTACACGAGATGGATGGTATGCGTGGATCACTGAGGGGCCCAGTCAATACCCACTTGTCAGTGATGGTCTTATATATATATATATATCAGATTACTAACCCATATGCAATGTATATTTCATCAGTTTTGGCATGTTGCCTTTGTCGAGTATATCCAGACTGCGCAGTGCTGCAACAATTATCAGTTAGGCCCTATTGACCATATTACCTACATGTCATCGTGAGCTATTATCCGGTCCAAGTATATGGATTATCAGTGAATAGGATAAGGCCCTATTGGCCACTTGTTTATGATAAGTGTGTTTTGGAGGAGTTGCCATTTCTTTTCAGTTTCTCGTGGATAACTATTTTATCTATCTGCTAGTACTAAGGTTTTTCCTTATTAGTTATTTGGAACTCATTGAGACCATTGATGATATATTTTCTTATATTATGTAGGTGAGCAGGCTTGACGTTGGTAAGTGTAGTTGTGCAAATAACAAGGACCCCGGTGGATGTTGGATCGGTGTTTTGTATTGTGATCTTTTAGTTGCGTGTTGTGTCCCTTGGACACTTTGTTATATGCTAGATATGTATTAGATTCCTAGTGTTAATGTCTTGAGATTGTGGATTATTATGTGATGATGCGAGCGTGTGGCCCTGGGACTTGTATTGTGACCCATGCCGGCTTGTGCCATAATATGATTCTATGATTGTTTGTTTGATATTGTGTACCTAACTATATCTTCTATGTTTTACGAATGGGATAATCTAGAGTATGCATGTCTAACTATTTTGTGCAGGTTATTCCATGTCCCAGAGTCATAGAATTGATGGTTAAATAAATATCTAGTTACGTGAAACTATGTTACTTGCATAGGTAGGTGGAGTGAAAAAGGAACATAGGTTAGAAGAGCCTTTAAGATTATTGTAATTACAGGAGAAGGGCTTATGTGAATACAAGACAAACCCACAACCTAATGAATGTGAAATATATGTTAAATGTGATGTGAATGATCTAGAAATGTGGCGCAATACCTTAGAAATGTTCTGTGAATGTTAAATAATATCATAAAATATTTTTGAAATTGTTTTGTGAATAAATGATAATTATACATATTATATAAAATTTTCCATTATCTTATTTAGAGGGGAGGCTCTACCGATTTTTCTCTAGAAACTTAATCTCCTTTGTTAATTTGACTAATATAGGTTATCCTATTTGCATGAGTCAAACTATAGGTGTCTTGCATGCATTGTGGTGTTCATTGCACATTAGATTCCTTTGGGTTCCGTCTTTTGACGCCTTGAGTGGTTAGGTCCTACTTGTGTCGATTCTCTATTTTAATTAGTTATGAATTAGTATCCCAAAATTTACAATTTAATTTAGTTGGCTCTGTCGGCCGAATTGGGGTTTGCAATTATTATGTTCTTTCATGGATCATTACTTGTGTTTTTTATATGTATTAGAATTAATCTTCTTTGTTTAGATGCCAAGAGGGGTTAGATCAATCCTCTGTTTTAATGTTCATCAACTAAGTATGTAACTCGATTGGCGTGTTACACTATCCTACTAATGTAATATATTAAGTAGATAAGTAAATAGATAATTATGTAGATAATATATCTATGCTCGTACGCATCAAGCACATACATATGTGTTGTAATCAAGCTAAGCTAGCTCGCAAGGAAAATGTGCTTGTGGAAGAATAAAGAACCTTGCAGCAAAAGACTATTATAGATTGATTGATTATTTAGTCTTTTCCACAACAACTACTAGAGATCATTGTATATCATTCACCAGTTGATTCTCAATAAGAATAGATGAAAATTGTAACACCCCAAATCTAGTTTACTATTAAACCAAACTGGATGTATTACGGGAGACCAAACCAACTCTCAAATTCGATTAAATTCATTGACCCAAACTTAAGTAGAAGGGATCTACTCTAAGCGTCATAAAATGAAAGAATACTAATATGAATATATAAAATGTACAACTTAGCAAGATGTTATGTGGATGATATGACAACAAAAATCACACTGCAATCGATTAAATATGATAAAAATTTGTAAATAAACGAATAGAGTTTCTCCTAAAAGTGCAATATGGGAACCACCTTGTCCATCATCAAATAAGAAATATACAAAAATTAACGAGATATATCACAATAACATTGCATTCTGCAACAAATAAAACTTCTATATCATAAGCTTGATTGGGTCTTGACCCATCTGCTATTCACATTCACATCGCTGGAAGTTTACTAACTTCATTCACAACAATGTCATTATCATTGACATCAAAACATCATTAATAAAAATAAGATAACCATGCACTAAACATCATCAAAATTTTTCATCAAAAAATTACACATTAACCAACATCACAATAAAGAGTCTTATTGTCAAGAATGTGTATGTGCAAGGATGTCACTGTTCTTTCTTTAAGTTTGACATATCTTATTGTGTTTGATGCTCACCTACATATATAATAAAAAACTGTCAAAACAGTTGTCACTTGTCCAGAAAATAACTAATATCAAACTGTCAATGAGAGCTAACTCTCGTGAAAAGAAAACATGCATATATTTCATCAGAACTCTCATAAAGGTAACTGTTGAGGAGCCATCAACCTATTGTCTATATAGCAACTCAAACTGACTGGTCTGATGCCTCTCTCAGCATTTTATAATTGTCCTTCCCTCGGGAATACCAATATCTTTAACCCTCTTAGATTCTCCACATATCTCTTGGCCTTGAGCACGAAGGCCCAGTATTCTCTGGCAATCATGATCAATGCCCTTTGAACCATATGTCTAGACATGCGCTATCCTAAATAATACCAATATAACCCCACCTTTCTCCGGGTGTGTGAGAACTTAAAAAATGAAGTTGTCAGGATCCCTTGGGAATAGAACATCCCTCTCATTAATCCAAAGCCCACTATGACTGGCACGTGCACCTTCTCAAGGTATATGTGAGTTGGTTTTGTAAAACCCACGACTCGAGTCAGGGTTTTATAATTGTTAGCCGGTCGGTTTGACCGTAGTTTGAGTCGGTTCAGCTTTCAGAACACGTGTGCGGGGCCGAGGCCGACCGTGCGCACGTGCTATGAGGGTTTATGTATACCCAAGTATCGATGATAGCGTCAGATACGCATCAGCAGACTGAGTTATCAGTAGATATGAGAGTATACAGTTGATGATTTTATTTTATTTTTATGTTGTGACCGTAGAATTAGTTTAGGCCGAATAACGCATTAGGACGCGTTAGATGGTATTCGGGTGGGTTATTAGTTATACGACATGTCATTTAGATGTTGTGATATTTTGTTTGATTTTATGGGATTTTTCCCAATTTTTCTAGATTTTTCTAGAATTTATTCCGAGTCCGTTATCATTCTTGACTCGAGCCCGTGTCGAGTCAAGTTTTATTTACAACCTTGCCATCGCCCTATACACCTCATCTTCCTCCCCAAACCCCATCCCGTGTTTCACCACCGCCGCCGCCCTTCGGATTTTGCCGCCGCCACCGACGCCGGACTCGCCGCCGGTCGACGCCGCCCAGCCCGGCCGTGCCGTCGCCTCGCCGCCTCGACCACGCCCGGCCACTGTCCGGCCGTCGCAACGCCGGAAATCGCCCTCGATTTCCCGCCGATCCCGACGCGATTCCGCCGCCGTCTGCGCCGGACCGCCGCCGCCGTGACGTCGGAGTTCCTCCCCTCGACCTCCCCTACCTTTCCCCTCTACTTAGAGCCGCCGTCGAGGGTCGGCCGTGGCTCTGATCGGAGCGGCCGACCGCCCCGGCCGCACTCGACGCCGCCGTTGGTGGCCATCGCCGCCGCGGCTGCCTTCGTCGTCACCACCATTGGGTTCAGCTCACCGAGGCGGTGCTAACCCCTACCTCCGATTGCCTCGCCGGAGCAGTCACCGGAAAACCACCGGAGCTGCCGGAAACCGCCGGCATAGTCGCCGGAAAATCGCCGCCTTCGTCCGTCGGCACCGATTTCAGCGCCGATCGCGAGGTGGTTCTTCCTTCTTATTTTTTTTAGAATTATTACATACTTATTGTGGTCATAGTAGCATATTAGAATTAATTTTATTAACTTCATGCTTTTAGTTTAATTAATCATGATTATGATAAACATGTGATGATTAGGGTAAATTGTGTTGGATGATGTGAATGCTTAGTAATGAAATTGTTAGTAAACCATTGAATAGTTAATTAAATGCTTGTTAACTAGTTAATTCATGAATATGTATGAATTAGGTTTTGCATGCTAACATTATGAAATTGTTAGTAAACTATTGTATAGTTAATTAAATGCTTGTTAACTAGTTAATTTATGAATATGTATAAATTAGGTTTTGCATGCTAATATTAAGTTAAACAGATTAAATTGATTAAACCATTGTCACCTAATTAGAATAGGTATGCTTTGAAATTGGAATTAAAAGTGCTAGGTAATAAGTAACATATGAAATGATAAAATTATTAACTTGCTAGACAATTAGAGATTTAGTGTGATTGTCGAAATGATTATCATGTTTGATTAGATGATTGTATGCATGTGGATATATTAGTTATATAGGTGTGCATCATATATGTACGGGCGTTAGTAATTAGTTATGTTCATGTAGGTTCGTTGCAGGAGCTCGCCGTCTAGGCACGAGACTGCGCTTGGAGCTTCTGACAGGTCCGTTAGGACACGCTTCTCAGGTTTTATCGCTCCATTCTATCGGTGATTTGATTTATTGATCGTAGGACGTGTCAGGTGGATGATTTATTGGACCCCACCTAACACGGGTCACCTGGTCGATGTTTTTCGGAATTAATAACCCTCGAGGATGAGATCCCTCGAGTTTGTTTTCGAAAATAAGATCCACCTCAAGTTGCCTTCGGGCCTATTATAATAAATCCCGACCCAGCCCTATAAATAGTTTTATCGAGTTTTCAGTGAGACAAGAGAAGATGAGTCGACTGCACGTACCATGAGCGGATGCCGTGCCAGTCAAAGCGGGCTCTGGATTAGTGCCAGCGGACTGTTCCATTCCCGAGGGATCCTGACAACTCCGCGTTTGAGTTCCTCACACCCGGAGGACGTGGAGGTTTACGGGTACTGTTTAGTACAGCGCATGTCCGGACTTGTGGTTCAAAGGGTACTAAAGGCGACTGCCTGAGAGTGCTCGGTCTACGTGCTCAAGACCAGGAGTAATATGGAGGTTCGGAGAGGGCTTAGGATAAAAGTTTTACGTGAAGTACTGAAAAAGAAGTGTCGTGAGTGGCACAGTACCAGATAGATTGGGATGCTGTTGAGTCAGCTGCTCGACGGCTCCTTTATAGTTGCCCTTATGAGAGTTCTTGAGGAAGATATATATGATGGTTTGCTTTCCATGAGAGTTTGCTCTCATGTTCCAGTTTGATATTAGTTATTTCCGGACCAGTGACACCCGTTGCTGACGTTTTTCTACTATATGTAGGTGAGGATGATGATTGGTGTATGCCGGCCTTGACGAAGGAGTAGCGCTTGCATTGCACACACATACCTGGTGCCGCGCCGACTTTTGCGTAAGATGTGATGTGATTGGCTTTTGTAGTAGATTTACATATTGGTATTTATGCATGTGTTTGTGAGGCTTGTATGCCTTGTTTTAGAAATGCGTGGGAATGTTTTGAGAAAGACTTTAATGATGTGCTATGTTGAAATGAAAAGGAATCAAATGAGCTGAGTATGAGATTGTAGGTGGGCTAGACCCAATTACAGTATGTTTGGATGTTTGAAGTCTAGTGTGATATAAATTGTTGTTTTATATATATATTTATTGTGCCGTATTTTAACAGGTTATCCCCTTATTGCACTTTTAGGGGAGGCTCTGTCCGTTTTATTCCGGGTTTTATGAATTTTATTGCTGTTTTAATTATTTTGGTGTGCGATGATTATCATGACATTCACGTAGTATCCTGTTAGGGTTTTGCATCTCATTCATATATTGTTTGCGCATTAGCGGCGTGCTCCATCTTGAGACGTCGAGAGGGTTATATCGTAGCCGTTTAGGTTTTGGGTCAGCCAACTTAATCGGTTTACGAGTAGTTCGATCCTTTGTAACAGTTCTGGTCCGGGTTGAGAGTAAACCGGATTGGGGTGTTACAGGTTTCACCATCTTTTGTCTTACCAAAAACTCGATAAAATCATATATATAGGTCTGGGAAGAGATTTAATATTGTAGGCCTGAAAGCAACATGTAGTGGATCTTGTTTTCGAAATCAAACTCGAGGGATCTCATCTTCGAGGCTTATTAATGTGGAAAACTATTCTTGAAAATGGCTTGTGTTAAGTGGGGTCTAACAAATCGACCACTTAACATGTTCTGCAACTTACACTCCAAAACAACAATAGAAGAGATCAACAAATAAAAGTATGAGTCCCAAACAGACCTGGTAGAAGCTCTAAGCATGGTCTCTGAGCCTATACGGCAGGCTTCTACACCTAACCTACACAAGTAGAACTAAATACTAATGCCCATGTACACCCATAGAATACATGAATGATATGATAGATAAATCAAACACTACTAGGACAATCATGTATATCCCGATCAATCCAAACAATTCCTAATCCTGTCGACAATATAATCATGTACTAAGACCACAATATTTTAGGCAACAATCAACAAGGTAAGGTAACCTTAATAATCATATCATATATGTATGATAAACCTATAATTAATTCTATATCATAGTAATGCGATTAAATTCAAACGTCATTAATAATCACAATATGACTATTATCATACAATAATTTCATCAATTAATACTTAATCATATGAATCTATATTCCTAGGTGATCATGCCATCAACATCACAAATTTATTAATATATAATTAAATATAACTATTAACTAAATAAAGATTATGATTCTGATAATGAAACTAATACTCAATTTTGAAAAACTAATCATTAGAACTATATGTATAATTCACGAGTTTAATTATCTAACAGTAATTAACAACAGATATCAACAAGAATGTATTTTGAATTAACTAATCAAGTATTTTCCTATAATTAGAACAACAAAAACATTCACATGGCATATACAATTTACATCAATTCATCTACATCACACAATTCAATCAATAATATAATCATGACGATCAATTATATGAAATGAAATTAAATCGTATACTTAAGTCGGCAGTCATGCGATGACGGTGGCAGCTGCTGCAATTGCCGTGAGGAGGGAGACAGCAGATGTAATTACCATCCCACGAGCAAAGTCGGCAAGGGTGAGTGTGTAACACCCCGTTTCGGCTCACCCGTGAACCGACCCGGAAATGTCACCGGCAACCGAACCGTTCGCTAATCTATTGGGTTCGGTTAAGCCGACCTGGATCTGCCATCGGTGTCTCAATACGGAGATGCAAACATGAAATGCATGGGTTCTAACGTAGTCCTACATGCATGCCATGACGTGCAAACAAAAATAAGACAAAATAATAAATGAGAAACCAAAGAAAATATATACTATTTTATGAAAATACGGTAACACATAATAATCTACCATGACATACAATTCGTTATCTCATTCATTTTTACCTGAGCCGAGTCTAAACTCCAAGGCTCCCTACTCATTCATATTTATCAGTTCGTTTCATAACAAGTAATTCATTCAAGCAAACACATCAAAATTATCATTTACATAACAATAACACACCATCATTATACATTACACGCGGCAGGTACATGTGTGCGCGGTTCCGTGCTGCTCCTCCGCAGTCCCGACAGCTTTCATCGCTCGCATTCCTCACCTACATATATATAGAAAACCGTCAGTAACGAGTGTTACCGGCCCGGAAAATAACTAATATCAATCTGGCACAGGAGAGCAAACTCTCCTGTTGAATCAAACCATATACTTCCTCAAGAACTCTCATCAGGGCACATACAGGAGTCGTCGCCCTCGGGTCGACAGCGTCCCCCTATCTTTCACATTCTCATGCCTCGGCCATTTCTCTATCGCTTCTCGCATCAAATCTCATTCCTTTCCGCCCTCTGCACCTTCCATATTACTCCTGGCCTTGAGCACGAAGGTCGAGTACTCTCAGGCAGTCGCCTTTAGTACCCTTTGAAACCACAAGTCTAGACATGCGCTGCAATGCAGTACCCGTGAACCTCCACACTTCTCCGGGTTTGAGGAACTCAAAGGTGGAGTTGTCAGGATCCCTCGGGAATGAAACGGCCCACACACCATTCCAGAGCCCACTATCGACACACACGTGCCCGCTCGCGTAGCACGGTAGTCAGATTTCCCTCATTCAATCTCTCACTGAAAACGTGAAAACTATACATATATAAAGGTCTGGGTTGGGATTTATACAATAGGCCCGAAGGCATCGTGAGCTGGATCTGAAGTTCGAAAACAAACTCGAGGGATCTCATCCTCGAGGGTTATTAATCCGAAAAATCGTTGGCTAAATGGCCCGAGTTAAGTGGGATTCGATAAAACGCCACTTAACTCGTCCTGCACATAATAAATCAAATACACAAGAGAGTAGCGTAAATCAGAGAACGAGTCCTAAACGGACCTGGTAGAAGCTCCAAACGGGTCCACGCGCCTAGGCGGCGAGCTCCTACACCGTACCTACACAATCAAGCTAAAAACTAACGCCCGCATGATGAATCACACATCCTATAGCATGCACACACAATCAACACAATCACTCATCAATCAACACACATCAACCTATATCAATTCTAGCAAGTCTACTTAGGCTAGTTTGCATTAGATCATGATCATTACCTAGTTACCCTAATTAGTTTCTTAGCTTCCATTTTTAACACCACTCAATCAAACAAATTTCACATTTTTATCCTTAATCAAATCTACATTTATATATATTATTATAACACACAATTCACCAATCCTAGCATGCAATTCTAATAATCAATACTTTCAAATAATTAAATTAAAATAAATTATACCTCGCGTCGTCGAAAATTGGCGACGGCTAGGGTTTCGTTTCGTGGCTCGAAACTCGAATTCGGCACCTAGCGGCGTCCGAAGTCCGATCAGATTGGACCAGGTGCGTTCGGCGGATGATCTGGCGAATTTCCCACGAATCCAATTTTCCGGCGGTTCCGGCGGTTTTCCGACGAGTGTCGGCGGTTTTCCGGCGACGATTCGGGACGGGGCAATCAAGGGGTCTATCGGCACCAGCTCGACGAGCTTGGTCCAATGGTGGTGTCAAACAGGGTAGCCGAGGCGGCGATGGCCGTCGACGGCGGTGTCGAAAATGGGCGGCGATGGCGGCGTGCTCCATCGGGCTCGGCCGGCCTCGACGGCGGTCAGGATGATGGGGGAAACGTCGGCGACGGCGAGGGGTGGTCGTCAGGGCCACAGCGGCGGCGGCGCGGCCCGGACGGCGGCAGAATCCGGCTCGGAGTGGCGACGGCCGAGGTGGTTTCATGGGGCGATTCCGACGTCGTGGCGGCGAGATGGTGGCCGGGGTGGGTCGTGGCGGCACGGCGACTACACGGCGGGGCGTGGCGGCGTTGATCGGCGGCAGCGCGTCAGCAGTGGCGGCGGCGGCGACGACCGTTGGTGGCGCGGCTAGGGTTTGGAAGGGTAAGTGTCGGGAGGAAGAAGAAGTACTGTAGTGGCAGTTTCGTAAATAAGTATTGACTCGATTCCTACTTGAGTCAAAATAATAACTAGTTCGTAATAAATTCTAAAACAAGTCTAGAAAAATATGGAAAAATTCCATAAAATAAAACAAACACAACAACATCCAAATGACATGCTCTATAACTAATAACCCACCTGAATATGATCCAACGCATCCTAATTCGTCATTCGGCCCTAAAAATATTCTACGATAAAATAAAAATAACAATCAATACTGTATACCTCCATATACTTGATAACCCATTTTTCATCATCTTTCAGGCGTTATCATCGTACACTTGAGCATACATGACCCTCATCGCTCATAACTCACAGCTGGCCTCAGCTCAGCTCGCGGTCCATGAAGCTGACTCGACTCGAACACAACGGTTGAACCGACTGGTTCACTCCCGTAAAACTCTGACTCGAGTCACGGGTTTGACAACCTTCCCTCCTTAGAAAAATTTTATCCTCGAAATTTTAACCAAGGAAGTTTCGACCATGTTCCTCATCTAAATGTACATGTTGGTGTAGTACCTGGTTGTGAAGCTGGTTGCTCGAGCGACTCCGGGTATCGCTTCCTCATCTCATCTTCGTTCCCATGTAGCTTCTTCCACTTTTCATCGGGTCCATTGCACCTCGTACTAGGGGAACTTCTTTCCACGGAGAATCTTCACCCTTCGGTCCACGATTTGGACTGCATCCTTTGGGCACGTCAGTGGGTAATCCATCCTGATCGGTATGAAGTGTACGCTCTTTGTAAGTCGATCCACTATGACCCATATCGCATCCTTTTGTTGGTGGGTGTTAGGTAAACCAACTACAAAGTCATAAGCTATACTCTCCCACTTCCACTCTGGGGTTTCCAACAGTTGTAGCATTCCACCTGGACGTACGTGCTCGGCTTTCACTTGCTGGCATACCAAACATCTAGCCACTGTATCGTATACTTCTCTCTTCATTCCTGGCCACCAATAGGTTCGTCGGACATCATGGTACATCTTCACTCTACCTGGGTGTACTGAGCATCTCGACGTGTGAGCTTCGTGAAGAATAGTACTTCGAAGTCCGGGACACTCTGGAACATAAGGCAAGAATAGTTGGCCTCTCAATCTGACTAATCCGTCTGTATCCCTGACCAATTCCTGATGTGTTCCGTGTTCCAACCATTGCTTCAACTATGGGTCTGCCTCCTGTGCAATCCGAATCTGCTCAAGCACGCTTGGCTGAATCGTAAGTCGCGCCATCATCCCAACTAACTGTCTCTGGCTCGTAGTGTGCTCGGTCACTGACAATGGTGCTAATCCTGCGGTGTACAAGAATCCTGGCTTCCTGCTCAATGCATCGGCTACCACATTCGCCTTGCCCTCATGGTATGCTATGTCGACCTCGTAATCAGCTAACATCTCCAACCATCTCCTCTGTCTGCTATTCAGATCCTTCTGCGTGAAGATATATTTCAGACTCTGGTGATCAGTTAGAAGTCTGAAAGATGTCCCATATAGATAGTGCCTCCATATTTTGAGAGCGAATATGACTGCAGCAAGCTCTAGGTCATGAGTAGGATAGTTACGCTCATGCACCTTGAGCTGACGAGATGCATAAGCAATAACCTTATCCTTCTGCATCAAAACACAACCTAAGCCAATCCTTGAGGCATCAGTATACACTATAAAATCCTCATGTCCCTCAGGCAATGCGAGGATAGGCGCCGAAGTCAACCTCTCCTTTAGCATCTTGAAACTCCGCTCACATTCGTCTGTCCATATGAACTGTTCCTCTTTCCTAGTCAGTCGCATCAGAGGGGCTGCTATGGAAGAGAAGTCCTGAATGAACCGTCTGTAGTATCCAGCCAATCCTAGAAAACTCCAAACCTCCGTAGGTGTCTTCGGTTGTTCCAACTACACTACTACCTCTATCTTAGCTGGATCCACTGAGATGTCTGATGATGAGGATGATGTGGCCGAGAAAAGTCACCTCTGACAACCAAAAACTTCACTTCAAAAATTTCCCATACAACCTATGCTCTCTCAGTGTTTGCAACACAATCCTCAGGTGTTACACATGTTCTTCCTTAGATGAAGAATATACCATTATGTCATCTACAAAGACGATCACAAACTGGTCCAAGTACTGATTGAACACTCTGTTCATCAAGTCCATAAATGTTGTTGGAGCATTGGTCAATCCAAACAGCATGCCCAGAAACTCGTAGTGTCCACATCTCGTCCTGAACGCAGTCTTCGGGATTTCTTCTGCTCTAATCCTCAGTTGGTAGTATCCTGATCTCAAATCAATCTTCAAAAAGACAACTGCTAAGCTCAACTGGTCAAATAAATCATCAATACGAGGAAGAGGGTATCTGTTCTTAACTGTTGCATGGTTTAGCATCCTATAATCTATGCATAACCGCATGCTTCTATCCTTCTTCCTCACAAATAGCACTGGTGCACCCCAAGGGGAAACACTCAGTCTGATGAATCCTTGGTCCAACAGTGTCTGTAGTTGTTCCTTTAGTTCCTTGAGCTCCAGAGGTGCCATCCTATACGGAGCTCTCGAAATTGGGGCTGTGCCAGGCGTCAACTCGATGGAAAGATCCACCTCTCTGTCTGGCGGCAATCCAGTAATCTCCTCAGGAAATACATCTGTAAATTCGCAGACCACTGGAATCTCCTCTATACTCGGTTGTTTCCCTGGTCCACTCTGCTGTGACTGCTGTTGGGGAGCTGGAAGTGCAAGTCTCTGCTGAGGCACTGGGAGTGTCAACTGCTGGCTCTGGCTAGTCGGACATGTTGCAGCCCTATGTCCCAGTTGACCGCAACTGTAATAGGCCCTAGTGCCTCCTCTGCACTCTGTGGCCCTGTGTCCTAGCTGACCGCAGTTGTAAGAAACCCTAGTGCCTCCTCTGCACTCTATGGCTCGGTGCCTTGGCTGACCACAGTTGTAGCATACATTTCTGCTTGCTCTGCACTCTCCCCAATGATGGCGTTGGCAACTCTGACAGAATGGGGATCAGCTGCCCTGTACCTGGCCATCCATGGCTCTCATGGCTACTGGCGCATCTACACGTCGTCTCTGCTGTGCTCCCTGCTCTCGCTGATATGGCCTCAGATGTTGCTGCCTCTGGTCGACATCTCGACGTGGTCATGTAGCTATCACCCGCTCTGCTTCACTTATAGCTCTCACTACGTCACCGAGGGTAGTAAACTTCCTATCCAAGTATGCCATCTGAATCTCATGATGGAGGCCTTCATAGAAGCGCTCTATTCTTCTTCCTTCGGTTGGAACCAAATCTGGTGCAAATCTCTCCAACGCTCTAAACCTCGTCTCATACTATACTACGGTCATAGGCCCTTGCCTCAACATCTGGAACTCTCATTCCTTCCTTCTCCTAACATCTGGTGGAAAATACTTTCCATCGAATTCCACTCTGAATTCCTCCCAAGTGATGTCCTGAGGCTGGCGATGAGCGAATACAGAATCTGCACCGAACTCCACCATATCCTCGCTTCGTCTTGGAATGCTCCTGTGATGACGCGCACTCTGTGTTCTACGGGGCATGCCATACTATCAAACACTCCTATGGTCGACGATATCCATAGGAATGCCTCCTCAGCATCCAACTTCCCAAAGAAAGGTCATCCGCCATTCTTCACGAATCTCTCATATTGCCACAATTCCAAACTCCTCACGTCTACAGATCTATTTGATCCCTCTGCTTGCTCATAAGGAGGAATCTGTAATCCCGTACCAACTGGTACACTGTCACCTCCAACTGCTCCACTCCCCCTATGGTTTGCCCGCTACCTGCTATCGCAGGTCCACTGGCGTCCTATCTCATCCTTGCCTGAAGTGGGGCAACCAGAGGAGCTGTTGCGGGGTAGCTCCCTGTTGCAGCGGTGGAGGAGGGGCGGCGGCAGAGGGCCCATGGATGCAATTGGCTCTCCTTGCGCCTCTTCATCCACAGCTGGTCTCTTCTCTACTCTAGCCACTGATAGAGCTATCTGTCTGAGCTCTCTCCTAAATTCCTCCTGATTCTGCTGCATTTGCATCTGAACCTCAACTAGCCTAGCTATCGCAGCATCCCTTTCCTATCGACTACTCCCACTGCAGTGACTATTGCGTCGACTGTCTCGGTGATGGCTCTCTGTACGATGACTAGCTGACACCGGTACACTCGTCTCTGCTAGTGGCATGGTGGTCCTAGGTCGACTAGAAGCTGTGTCACTGTGACCATGGTCAGGACTATCCTGTCTGACAACTGGAGGCGATGCAGACCATTCTGTTTGTGTACCCTACTCTAATCTACTCACCCTGTCACACCACTGTTAGGTAAGAAAATCTGTGAACAAAATCATAAAGACAGAAAAATGCCTGTCGGTACGGCTCGGAGCAGCTTCGGTACACATGTAACCTGTAATACATCTACCATCTTAATCAACCAAGGGTTAGCTCTGATACCATTGTCGTAACACCCCGTTTCGGCTCACCCGTGAACCGACCCGGAAATGTCACCGGCGACCGAACCGTTCGCTAATCTATTGGGTTCGGTTAAGCCGGCCCGGATCTGCCCTCGGTGTCTCAAGACGGAGATGCAAACATGAAATGCATGGATGGGATCTGTGGGTTCTAACATAGTCCTACATGCATGCCATGACGTGCAAGCAAAAACAAGACAAAATAATAAATGAGAAACCAAAAGCAAATATATACTATTTTATGAAAATACGGTAACACATAATAATCTACCATGACATACAATCATTATCTCATTCATTTTTACCTGAGCCGAGTCTAAACTCCAAGGCTCCCTATTCATTCATATTTATCAGTTCGTTTCATAACAAGTAATTCATTCAAGCAAACACATCAAAATTATCATTTACATAACAATAACACACCATCATTATACGTTACACGCGACAGGTACATGTGAGCGCGGTTCCGTGCTGCTCCTCCGCAGTCCCGACAGTTTTCATTGCTCGCATTCCTCACCTACATATATATAGAAAAACTGTCAGTAACGAGTGTTACCGGCCCGGAAAATAACTAATATCAATCTGGCACAGGAGAGCAAAATCTCCTGTTGAATCAAAACCATATACTTCCTCAAGAACTCTCATTAGGGCACATACGGGAGCCGTCGCCCTCGGGTCGACAGCGTCCCCCTATCTTTCACATTCTCATGCCTCGGCCATTTCTCTATCACTTCTCGCATCAAATCTCATTCCTTTCCGCCCTCTGCACTTTCCATATTACTCCTGGCCTTGAGCACGAAGGCCGAGTACTCTCAGGCAGTCGCCTTCAGTACCCTTTGAAACCACAAGTCTAGACATGCGCTGCAATGCAGTACCCGTGAACCTCCACACTTCTCCGGGTTTGAGGAACTCAAAGGTGGAGTTGTCAGGATCCCTCGGGAATGAAACGGCCAGCACACCATTCCAGAGCCCACTATCGACACACACGTGCCCGCTCGCGTAGCACGGTAGTCGGATTTCCCTCATTCAATCTCTCACTGAAAACGCAAAAACTATACATATATAAAGGTCTAGGTTGGGATTTATACAATAGGCCCGAAGGCATTGTGAGCTGGATCTGAAGTTCGAAAACAAACTCGAGGGATCTCATCCTCGAGGGTTATTAATCCAAAAAATCGTTGGCTAAATGGCTCGAGTTAAGTGGGATTCGATAAAACGCCACTTAACTCGTCACCCACTAACTCGTCATGCACATAATAAATCAAATACACAAGAGAGTAGTGTAAATCAGAGAACGAGTCCTAAACGGACCTGGTAGAAGCTCCAAACGGGTCCACGCGCCTAGGTGGCAAGCTCCTACACCGTACCTACACAATCAAGCTAAAAACTAACGCCCGCATGATGAATCACACATCCTATAGCATGCACACACAATCACGCATTAATCAACACACATCAACCTATATCAATTCTAGCAAGTCTACTTAGGCTAGTTTGCATTAGATCATGATCATTACCTAGTTACCCTAATTAGTTTCTTAGCTTCCATTTTTAACACCACTCAATCAAACAAATTTCACATTTTTATCCTTAATCAAATCTACATTTATATATATTATTATAATACACAATTCACCAATCCTAGCATGCAATTCTAATAATCAATACTTTCAAATAATTAAATTAAAATAAATTATACCTCGCGTCGTCGAAAATCGGCGACGACTAGGGTTTCCGTTTCATAGCTCGAAACTCGAATTCGGCACCTAGCGGCGTCCGAAGTCCGATCAGATTAGACCAGGTGAGTTCGGCGGATGATCCGGCGAATTTCCCACGAATCCAATTTTTCGGTTGTTCCGGCTGTTTTCCGGTGAGTGTCGGCGGTTTTCCAGCAGATTCCAGCAGTTTTCTGGCGATGATTCGGGACGGGGCAATCAAGGAGTCTATCGGCACCAGCTCGACGAGCTTGGTCCAATGGTGGTGTCAAATAGGGTAGCCGAGGCGGCGATGGCCGTCGATGGCGGTGTCGAAAATGGGCGGCGGTGGCGGCGTGCTCCGATCTGGGCTCCGGCCGGCCTCGACGATGGTCGGGATGATGGGGGAAACGTTGGCGACGGCGAGGGGGTGGTCGTCAGGGCCACAGCGGCGGCGGCGCGGCCCGGACCGCGGCGGAATCCGACTCGGAGTGGCGACGGCCGAGGTGGTTTCGTGGGGCGATTCCGACGTCGTGGCGGCGAGATGGTGGCCGGGGTGGGTCGTGGCGGCACGACGACTACACGGCGGGGCGGGGCGGCGTTGATCGGCGGCAGTGCGGCGTCTGCAGTGACGGCAGCGGCGACGACCGTGGGTGGCGCGGCTAGGCTTTGGAAGGGTAAGTGTCGGGAGGAAGAAGAAGTGCTGTAGTGGCAGTTTCGTAAATAAGTATTGACTCAATTCCTACTCGAGTCAAAATAATAACTAGTTCGTAATAAATTCTAAAAAAATCTAGAAAAATATGGAAAAATTCCATAAAATAAAACAAACACAACAACATCCAAATGACATGCTCTATAACTAATAACCCACCTGAATATGATCCAACGCGTCCTAATTCGTCATTCGGCCCTAAAAATATTCTACGATAAAATAAAAATAACAATCAATACTGTATACCTCCATATACTTGATAACCCATTGTTCATCATCTTTCAGGCGTTATCATCGTACACTTGAGCATACATGACCCTCATCGCTCATAACTCACAGCTGGCCTCAGCTCAGCTCGCAGTCCATGAAGCTGACTCGACTCGAAACAACAGTTGAACCGATTGGTTCACTCCCGTAAAACTCTGACTCGAGTCACGGGTTTTACAGAGTGGCTTGAGGTGGCCAGAGTTGCCACTGGCTGACAGTGCGGCCAGTCACTAGCGACAGTGGCAGTTGTGGTCGACTAGGGCAGGAGGAGGAGTAGGCTAGGCTAGGGCTAGGGTTAGGGTTAGAATTAGGTAAACGCAACATTCATCCCTTTTGTTACCATTGCAGCACTTGTCACTTTTACCCATTTACCCGAACGTCTTGGCAAACCTAATCCAAGCCAATTCTTCCAAGCCCATTCTTCTTGCGTCTCTTAATAAACACAACCCAAATGTACGCGTAGAATATTATTTATCCTCTTACGTGGATAAAATAGCGAATGTTTCAAGAAGAGAATAGAGCGAGTGAATCGTTGAGTGAGCAGTCCGATTCTGCGTGTCCGGCCTTCTAGGTTTTCACTTCCTCGCCTCCCCCATCTTCTCCGGCGACTCTTGCCTCCGGCGGTTACCGGGAAACCCGATTCTATGTCAATGGCTGGCGCTGAAAATGTAGACGATGCTGTCAAGCCGGTGGATGTGGCGGCGGGGGAGGAGGAGGATGGGGACACCATGATTAGTCCCGGGCCGGCTCCCCGAGCCCGTTGTAAACACTCCTTGCATTTTGAGCACGCATACCTCGACTCCCCCAAACTTGATAATCAATTGTTGAATCAGAAACTCCGAGTGATTACTAATTACACTTTGGATAAAATGGATCCTCTTTAACACAAATTTCAATCATGTAATCTTCAAATAGTTAGGTTGGAGATTCTTGAATCAGTTTTGTGACAGTTCAGAGGTTTGCTCTGTAGGCTTTTCAATTGTGGTATCCATATTCTACTCTGGCAGAGTGGAAGTATTAACAATAGTAGATGTCTGTGATGGCTGTGGTGATTGGAGCATTTTTCGACGGAGATGAACCCTCCTTGTAAACCATGTTAATGAGGATATCAATGCCCGCAAATCTGCCTTGAATTCGATGCAAATCACATATCTGATCGTGATCAAGAAGTTGACCGCGGATAACATTAACCTGCTTCTCGAGTGTTTGTAATTTGTTGATCACGGTGTCGCATTGTTGATTAGAGTTTGTTGGTCGTGTGGATGAATCCTAGGACCGTGATCTTGAAGCCAACCCTCGGCTACAGCAGGGAACTAGCCAAATGTGGCTTTGTGGCAATTAGAAAAGAGTGATAGTGGTGGTGGTCGATGGCAGTGGACAGGTGGCGGCGGAGTTGACTAAGTAGAATTGGCAGCGGTGACTGCGGTGTTGAAACAGGAATCAACAAGGGATCGATTGGCTCTGATAACTATTTGATACAATCCTAGCTAAAGAATACGTGTTAATAGCATTTGTAAGTTTTGTATGCTCCCTGGTCCCTTCTTTATGCATTATATGATCACTGCCTATTCCAACTTCGACAATTTTCACCATACTGTTCCCGTCATCTTACTAAGCCTTTGTATGCTTAAGTTACATGATTTAATGCGAATAATTTGCAATCCATATCGGATCAGGTTAGTGTAGATGGCAAGCAATTTTCGGTTACTTCTCTAGATCGCAAGATATGTGTTTTTTGGTTTAAAACTGGCAAATTAAAGAAGATCTATGATGAGAATATAGACGTATTGTATATTTTTCTGAATTAATTTGAAGTTATAACTTTTATATCATCTTCTGATTATATTGTTTCATGTATTTTAAGGTTGCCCAAGATCTTCAAAGAAGTGATGCCCCTCTTTATCGTCTAGAAGCAATTGATTTTGGGAGGAGGATGGCTGTTGAAAAGGAAATAGAGAAAATGGAGAATGTTCCGCAGCCAAGTGCAGTTTTTGATGAGAGTGGTAACTTCCTTGTATATGCAACTTTGCTAGGTATAAAAGTAAGTAATTTTTTGTCTTGACAATGATGTGTATGGTTGATTCTTCATTGATTCCCTTAGTCAATTTAAATTCCGTGCTGGAAAATGCATGAGCACTAGTTGATGCCAGGTGCCAAGCCTAAGCGGACTCTGGTATTCCTTCTTAAAATTGTGGCTTTTGAGCCTGAGATAATAATGATGGACAATGAACATGCGGAAAACCAAATTAAACAAGGTGGCTTGTATCAGCCCCATTTATGAATTATATTTGTTAGCTGACTTGAACTTTGGACTGAAATAACCAATTCAATTGGGCTATACATGGCCGTTGAAGTTATAGCTATTTGGATTATGGCTATATAATTGCTATTCATTTTAGATGCAAATTACACAGCTTCTTATGGGAAACGCTAATGCTTAAATATTTTAGCTTTCACAAGCACAACTTATGATTTCCAAGATGCAGAACCTTTTTGGGCATTGTTAATGTACTCTCCACGTAGATATAGAATAGCATGTGTTGAAAAACACTGTTCTCCTTTTCATTTACTTTCATTATTCATCCAACAGTGGAACGCTTCTTTCTTAACAGATTGTAAATATGCACACAAATAGAGTGGCTCGGATTCTTGGAAAAGTTGAAAATAATGACAGGTTCCTAAGAGTAGCTCTATACCAAGGTGACAAAAGCAATTAAAAAAGTCTGGAAGATTCCTTCACTTGCTGCTAATCTTAATGAAAGCAAGGAGCCATTCATAGATCCCACTGTTTTGTGTTGTCCTTTCAAGAAACATATAATTTTTCTATTCAGGTATTTAAGAAGAATTCTATTATTATTTATATTTTATGTTCTCATAAATAGATTTTTTTATTGATTATGATCTACTGTTCATTGTTTGAAAAAGATAATGTAGTGCCAATCCCACCAAAAAAGTAGGAAATCAAACCAAATCCAATTAAATCAAATGATCAACAACCACAATTTTGAAATTAAGATCTTTTCTTTGTGATATCACCTAAAAACCAAATATCCTAAACACTTAAGCTACCGGAAAGAGAGCCAACTACATATGCATTATAAGTCGATCCAAATTCATTCTTAACCAAATAACTTTTCTATGCATGCTATGTTTAGTGTCCATATGAGTCAGGAGTAAAGAAAGTTCTGGTAATCAAAATTATCATTGGAAATATCTGAAGAAGTTTAGTGTCGAAAGGATCCTAATTGCCTTTTTATATTTCATCGTACAATTGTATTCTACAACCAAAGGGAATCAGAGGAACCGGAGGATGCAACTAAGGGAAGAGACGTTTTCAATGAAAAGTCACCTCCAGAAGAGCTCTTGGATGTTTCAAATATTGAAAAATCGGTGATATCATCTCTATCAGAGAGTGTGGTAATGCTTATTTTACTTTCCAAGAGTTTAAGTAATAAATGTAACATCTCAGCTTAATAAGTGCAAACTGATGAATTTAGTCATTTCTTTAAAAGTAATTAACCAAGTTGAAGATCGTAAGCATCATCCTATTAATATATTAAATCTTATTCCGGTAGGTATTAGATATATGACTAACTAAACTAAATAATTGAGATATCTTATATTCCACCTACCTTAAAGAAATTTTATTTTCGAAATTCCTTTCTATAGCTCACGACCATATTTATCTGTATCTAGATAGGCCCCAGATTGCCTCTAATACCCCTGATTCAATTAGTACAAATTAATGAGCTTAGTCATCTCTTCACAAGTGATTAATTAAGTTAAATATTATAAGTATCATCTTTATTAATATATTGGATCTTAGCCCGGCAGGTATAAGATACAAGACTAGTTGAACTAACTAATTGTGGGATCTTATATTATGTTAGTTGATTCCTAGTTTATTCAATGTGCATTTTTTGGCTGCCAAGAGGAGTATTTCCCTTCTGTGGCAATGTTCAAGTTAGGGAAAACTGATATAGCTCTATATAAGTGGTGAATATTACAAGTATTAGAGAGTTGCATGCTATTTTTTAATGATTTATATGGTTTTCTTTTTAAAATTTAATTAGGATTTAGAAGTACATTACAGTTAAGACTTCTCACGAGTTTGGTCTGTCATTAAGAGTATTTATCATAGTAATATTTAGATATGATTATTGAGTAGAAAATGATTATTCATCATAGTGATACTTAACTATGGTGATTGAATCTAGAGAAACTCTTGTGTGGGTTGCTAAATCCAGTGTGGATTTGCCCTCTTTCTCTGTCTTCTCCTTTTCTCCACACCAAGTGGGTGTAAACTTGAGGGAATTGAATTCTTATTTCATGAGATCAGTAATCACTTGTTTTTTACCTCTGGTAGATTTTGCATACAACTCTTGGAGACATTCACTTGAGATTGTATACAGAAGAATGCCCAAGCACAGTGGAGAACTTCACAACTCATTGTAGAAATGGTCACTATGACAATCTTATATTCCACCGGGTTATCAAAGGATTCATGATACAGACAGGAGATCCTTTGGGAGATGGTACTGGAGGTCAATCCATTTGGGGAAGGGAGTTTGAAGACGAGTTTCACAAAAGGTAAAATATTTAGTTATTGAAATTTTTTTTATAAGCTTGACTTTTTTTAATACTTGCTGTAAATATTTCAGCTGTGTACATCAGTTTTATGTAAGATGGAGCAAGTGAATCATCCCTTTGACCCAACATTCAAGTTTTAGTAAGTACTTGAACAAATGGTCTCATTTTCATATGTATTCCTCTAGTCTCATATTTTGTTACCATTGCAGCACTTGTCACTTTTACATCAGCGCTCTTGGATTAGACTTTGCCTCGATTTATAATTTTTTGGTTTTGAGTAAGTGCGGTGTGGTTTAATCTACTCTTATAATAACGCGATGATGATAATTCCTTAGGACACTTTTGTGAAGTATTGTCTTGACTGACAACTCTTACTTTTAAAGTTGTCACTTATTTTTTATCGTATGGTTTATTGCATGGGAACTCAGATGTTCCTCCATATTTTTTGTTTTTGTGCAGTTTGAGGCATTACAGGCCATTTACTCTCTCCTTGGCAAATTCGGGCCCTAACACCAATGGGTCACAAACAGTCTTCTGTAGGGTTGTGAAGGGAATGGATGTTGTCCAGGTAATTGAAGCAGATCGTGTTTGTTATGATTGTGCGAATTTGCATTAAGTAATGATTTTATTATTTTGTTCTGCTCTGCTTGCAGGCGATAGAGAAGGTGAAGACAGATAAGATGGACAAGCCACATCAAGGCGTAAAGATCTTGAACGTCAGTGTTCCAAAGTCCTAAGTACCCCTTTTTGTTTTCTTTGTTCACTGAAATGTAGCAATGAGGACTTAAACATTAAGTTCATCACAGGAATTTTGTAGGTTGTGAAGATGTTCATTTCTATGAGTTTCCTGATTACGAATGTGCTACCATCTTATACTTGCTGTAGAATGCACCTGTATCTATTACTGATTTGATCGGCTTCTTTTCTTTACTATGGTTTCTTTCAAATCTTGGATTTTTTGCATTGCAAGCCATTGATTTGGAGAAAAAAAGATTACCATGCAGGTCCTATGAAGGTTGTGATGCAGTGAACGCGGTATCTTCTCATCGTACTTCTGGTGTCATTCTCTTGAAAATGCATTCGGTCTATTACAATTCTTGATTTTGTTTATTTTTGTTTACCTTGTTGGATCAATTTATGATTTCTTGGTTACTGTCAAGTGTCAGCTAAATTTACGATATCATTGTTTAACGCATTTCTCGAAGCCCACCCTTGCCATTTTTGCGTCATAAAGATTTTATTGATCTGCTTTCTGAAAGAAAGCTTTTCTCGAAATTGACAGGTTTTGGGAGATCTAAAATGAGCTATGAAACATGCTACTGATGCTTAATGTTTTTAATGTTTAATGACGGGCTCGTTTTCGTTTGAGGATTTTTGATCTGATGTGTGAAGTCTAGGCTTGGGAATGTTATTAATATTTGTCTACGATGATTTTCAGAATTATTTATTCATATATGCAAGGCGTATTAGTTATTCTATTAATTAGGAATTGTTTCTTATACACATGTTATGGTTCATCATAGCGATTTTGAAATTGTTCACATTGTTCTAGTCGTTTAAAATATTAAAAAAATGTCTGGTCATCCCCGCCTTGTAGATGGTTATGTTATGAACGCTAGTTGTTGGTTCCACTTGTACGACGGCTACAACTCCCAATGCCCAATGCGGCCCTTCACTCTTTACTTCATACCATTTATTTATGAACTATTAGTGGGAAGCAAAGGCTGAGATAGCTTTGCAATATTCATGATAAATAATGGTTTCAAGGGCCGCTCATATATAATAAATTGGGCTGTTCATTTTTGAATGGTTGACGACTAGATCTTGAAAAAGTCAACATATTATAAAGTGTAGTTCAGGTAAACGCGTGCCCAATTCAAACTAAATTATTATCCCAATTCTTATTTCCATATTAGAATGGTCTATGAAAACATTCGACAATTACTTCACTCCAGATCCGGTTTGGTTCGGTTTTTGTAGAACCCGCCCCAATGTCAAAGGTTTAAACCCGAACCCAAAAATGAATATCTTTCTTGAATTTTTGCCCCAATCTGACCGGGCCCATTTTGCAAAACCTGAAGCTGATCCCGAGTTAAATAATATTGCACATATTTGAAATCAAATGTATAAAACTAAAATTTTTGCAATAATTATTTTAATTTTATAAGAAAATTTAATATATTTTTACAAGATATTTTATAATAATATTAATTATTATTATTATTTGTTATAAAATATGTAAAGATATTAAAATTTAAATATATATTTTTAAAGTTTTATTCTAGATTAGGTCGAGTTATTTAAGACCCGAACCGAAACACGTTATCGAGTGGATCTAACAAAAACCCAATTCTTTAGAATTTAGAACTCGATATTTTTTTATTGGACCCGATTTCAACCCATACCTTTAGATGTGAATGATATTAGAAACATAGTGAGAAGCGAGAAAGAGAGAGACGTTTTAAAGTGGACAGCTTTTTTGTAGTACGTAGAAGAGAATAGTAGTCAACTTTCTGGAACCTTTTCTGTTCACTCTTCTTCCTCCTAACATTTGGTCCAAGTCCTCTAAACAAGAAGTATTCGCGGTGGTTAATGCCGAGGTGTGAAAACTTGACTTAAATTAGCATCTAGACTATAACATTCTGGAAACAACCTAATTTTTCCGGTTGGGATCCTGGTTGCAGAAATCGGCCGATTCCGTGCGGAATCGGCCGAACGATTTAAATCGGATCGGCGTCGCGCCGATCCGATTTCGGCCGATTCCGACCGATTTAAATCGGAATCGGAATCGGCCGATTTAAATCGGAATCGGTTTTTAGGAAATTACCAAAATACCCTAGGTATGATTTTTATTAAATTATTTAAGCATGGGTAAAATGGTAATTTGGATTTTAAAAACCTAAAATCAAACCCGCTCCCCCGACACCGCCGCCGCTCGTCCGCCCGCCGCCGCCCGGTTTCCGCCTCCGCCGTGCGGCCCCGACTCCGCGCTCGCCGCCGACCGGGCTGCCGACCTCGCCGCCGACCTCGCAACGTCGCCGCCCACCCGTGGCCGGACCGAATCGGGCACGCACGAATCGCCGCCGACTCCGCCGCCGGCTCCGGGCCGCCGACGGTTCGTCCGGCCGGGCTGCCGACATCGACCGGCTGCCGACATCCTCCGACATCGCCGCCGCGAGACTCGCCGCCGACCGGGCCGCCGGTGGCGGCGGGGGTAAAAATCGCACGGTGGCATTCTTGTAATTAAAAGTTGACTCGAGTCTAACTCGAGTCAAAAATAATAATTAATTCGAAATAATTTAAAAAAATCTTAAAAAATATTTAAAAATATCAAAAACTATAATACACAGAATAATATCAAAATAACATCAATACTTAATTTTAATATATTTATATTATAAATTGTCAAATTATTATATATAACTGATTAAATTAATTTGGACCGATTCAACTGAACCGATTCCTGGCCGATTCAGACCGATTCCGATTCCGATTCCGATTCACTGGAAAACCGATTCCGATTCCGATTCCGATTTATGCAACCATGGTTGGGATATTTGTCAGTTGTAACATCCAATTGCTAATTTTTCCTAGCTTTGTAAAAAAAGAAGTCTACTTGCTACATTGGTCATCAATTTTCGCCGAGCTTGCTTTGATCCGGTTGCATTTGGCTCTGTCCTAACTCAGGTTCTTTAAGGCCTGCCAAGCTTACCTCCAACTGGCTTGATTTGACTGGGGCATCGTGATTTAATAAATTTAATGCTTTGCCAATAAAGTTTTAATAAGCCTAAATTTAAGGTTACATAAATTTATTAAGTTCTAATTATATTTTAAAATATTTTTTATTCTTTTTACACGCCTGAGTTCAGCAAAAAAATACAATTTAAAGTTTTGAGTGGAGCTTATAATTTAAAATTTTTTTGACTCTACAAAATTTTCGAATTATCTCAACTCTGTGACTTACTGAATAAACTCAAAGGATGACTCTTGTATAATCTAATTTACTAATTGATTCTTCGAATCATATGATAAAAGTTATTAAAACTTATCATTCTTTATTAGCTAAATTAATATTTTTAAGTAATATAAATAATGTGTTTATCAATTTTAATTATCAAAAGAATAATGTATATATATATATATATTAATTTATATAATTTTTGATTTATATAATTAAAAATTTAATTTAAATAACTCCAAACCGACTTAGAGTCGGCTCACTTTCAAAACATTTGAAATCGAATCCGAATTTTGAAATTTTAAACTATGACATAGCTAATAAGTGCATAATCCAACCAATATGGGGCTTGGCTGGGGGAGTAGGCAAAAATAATTGGCATGTTCCAAAATTTTTATTTTTATTTGTTGGATGTTTATTTTATTTAAATATTTTTACATAGACAAAAATTTTATTTTCATACAAGAGAATGGGTTACACGTGGATTATGCTCTCAACTTCCTTTCATTGAAGAACATTTATAAAGAATTAAAATTTTACAAAATGAATCTTTTTTTATCAAGTGAGACAAATTACGAGAAGAATAAGTTAAGAGTTTGAAAGAAGGTGGAGTGAGAGCTCAACGAAGAGCTACGAAGACTTACGCGTTTTGATTGTCGGGGTCGTGGCTAAAGTGTACCGTAGGATGCGACGGCTGACGGCATGCCACTCTTGCATGAGGAAAGCGGTCCATAAATGCCTCCCTTCCTATCTCTTTCTCTCTTCCACTTCAAAACCGGCGGCCATTTTCTATTCTTTTGTGGGCTCTCTCCCTTCAAATCTCTCCCTCATTCTTCCTCCCAACCATCAAAACAAACCAAGCAACTTCGGCTCTGAGCTCCGATCATGGCCGACGCCAAGCATTTCAAGTACGTCATCCTCGGCGGCGGCGTCTCCGCAGTAAGTCCGATTTCTCTCATCATCATCTCTTTTGATGCAGAGAAATGGATCATAAGTTCAATCTTGTTGTGCTTTTCTTTTCCTCTTTTGTTTCGTGCGATGTTAAGTGATGGTTTGGTTGTTTGTTTATACTATATATTTACTGTGGGAGGGAGTCACGTTAATCAACTGGATGATGGTTTTTGTTTGATCAGTCTGGCGCAGATCGGATTGGGTTGTGGATGATTATAGGATTGTGGAGTACATGACTAACGTGCTAGGAGTTGGTACTGATGGATTTGGATACGGTCCGATTTTTTGATCGATTTGTCTGTCTGTTTTTCCCTCTAATTAATTATTTTATATGGTTCTGTGCCTATGATTATCACCTACTATCTGAAGTTGTAAGTTAAAAAAAAATTGTATATGTGCAGTTGCAAATCCGGATAATAATTTGTATTTGGTTGGAAATGTTTAATTGTGTGATAATTATAAAGAAAAGTAAGAGAAGAGTTTACAAACAAAGAAGATTTTTTAAAAAAAGTTGATTAGAGGGATTTTGTTGCTAATCTGGCTGTGGTAGTAATTGCTGCTCTAGCCTGATCAAGTCAGATAGGGCTTGAGTTGCGTACAATATTTGTTGGGTTATTTGTAAAATTTTTATGCAATTCTATTTAAAGATTCTAGAATTGCTAATAAGACTACGAAGAAATTATATACATAAAATATAATCATTGCTGGGAAGGTTGTTTCAGCCCAGATATTAACTTATTTAATTTAAAACACCAAATTTTCTTTTTCAATATGTCCTCAGAGCTTTTTGTCATAGATTTGTATAAAATTAATGTTTATTTCTATTACATGTAATTTGTAATTTTTAAATTTTTTATTTCATGCTTTATTTATTAATTAATGATGGTCATTATTGGTCGTCATTATAGTGAGTGGGAGGGGTAATATTATTAGCTAGTCACACTATTAGCGGCTAAAAAATAGTTGCATCATTGACAATTGCTAGTGTGCAATTCATGCGAATATTGTCTGATCCAAAAGAAGGTGTGAATGTTTGGTGGAATTATATACACACTTGTGGTAATTATAATAATTATGTGACAATTTTAGTGTATCATGTGAGCAATTAGTCGGCCCAAAGGAAGACTTATTGTTTGACCGGATTTATTGTACATATTTGATTATTCAATTATTTATGTATGAAATAATACGTATAAATGTTACCGTTAAATATTTATTTAAAGTAAGCATGTTAGTCACCAAAGTGGCCTAGCTTGGAAAGGTTAAATATTGAACAGTGTATTTTAATTTACATTAAAGTTTAGCGGTTAAATAATTATTAAATAATATAAGCCTATTGTCACTAAAGTGGCCTGACTTAAAAAATTCAATATTAGTGTATTATTTTCATTTGTTCTTGTAGTGATGCTAAATTAATATTTATTTTGAGCGTTGAAATCATTAATTTTTGTGTTAAGAGGTCACCCAAAGGTGGGTGATTGCATTTTAATTAATGAAATAAAAAGAAAATTTTCATATACTCCAGTAATGTATTTGTTTATCCAAAGATACCATTAATATTAATTTGGGGATAATTGATTGTCTCTTAAAGTTCTTTAATTAGCATCCATTTTTGCTAAAATTATATTTTAGGGATCACCATCTCACATTATTTTGTAACTTTCTTTGAATTTTTGCTTCTTGATTTTTTGTTTCTGTTTGGGCTACATTGGTAATTTTGATTTTGAAGACGTACTTCTGAATATAACCTGGAATTAGCATTGATGGTATACATTTTTTTGAGACGGAGCAATACAAGCGTTGTACACTGGGATATCATTAGATCATATTTTCCTTGACAACAATTTGTAACTGTTGACTATTTCATTAGTAAATGATTTTCTCTAAGCTGCAGGAAAATAGTTGCAAACATCATTGCGTATTTGTTCTTTGATCTTATCAGCAGTTACTCTTCTTGCACCTTATGATTTTTTATATGCTTGCTACTATTCTTGCATCTTATGATTTTTTTTAACTTTGTGGCTGTAGGGATATGCTGCAAGGGAGTTCGCAAAGCACTCACTGAAACCTGGGGAACTTGCCATAATTTCCAAAGAACCTGTAATCCTGAAATTTTAAGATAAGAACTTGTCAATGCCAGAAGTTGATAATGCATTCTGACTCACTTTTTGGGTATTTTTTTTAGGTGGCCCCTTATGAACGTCCTGCTCTTAGCAAGGGATACCTTTTTCCAGAAGGTAGCTATCTCATGTTTGCATTTTTTTTCTTAGTTACTTTATTTCATTTGTTTCCTGCCATTTTTTTTAAAAGTAATAGTAGACCACGTAGGTTATGCTCTATTTGTTGCTTCTTGAGATTGCCTTTTTTCTGTTGAGCAAATTTGCTTTGCTGGAACCTGCTTGCACAATCATGAAAAAGAGCTAAGCTCATTGTGTATCAATGAATGTGAAATTTTAATGGTTCATATCAAATTGCAGATGAAATTTTAATGGCCAGAATCACCCATTTTGAATACCAAAAACCTGTCACAAATGTATGGGTAATAATGAAGTACTAACAAGACAAAAAGTCTGAGTTTGTCTTAGTATTCAATTTTTATTTACTTCAGTGCATTTGTTTGACATTGTTTGTAGCTCACTATTCTATGCTTTTTTGTATAAATTACTACCAGTTTGTCATTTTCAAGTTATTGTATTGATTTATAGGTTGATTAGTATTTAAAGTTTCATTCCTCAAGTATGATTGTTTTTCGTTCTTATTGTTTTAAAGGTGCTGCGAGACTTCCAGGGTTTTATGTCTGTGTTGGTAGTGGCGGGGAAAGACTTCTTCCTGAGTGGTATACCGAGAAAGGTATGCTATTTAGCACTTTCATCTGTATGATATTTGTAAGTTCTTCGAGTTGATGCTAAGCAAAAATGCCCTTTCTGAGGTAAAGTGTTTATTTGTATTGATATTGATGCAACATTAAACACAATGGGCGCAGGAATTGAATTGATTCTGAACACTGAGGTTGTCAGTGCTGATCTTGCTTCCAAGACTCTTACTACTTCTTCTGGAGAAGTCTTCAAATATGATACTCTGATCATTGCAACTGGTTCAAATGTAATTATCCAGTTGTGGTTTTGCTTACCTAGTTCTTTCAATTGGATGTTAATATATATCTGCATGCAGTGCACCTTATATCCTATTGACAATCTCACCTGTTAATTTCTTGTATATGCCAGGTAATTAAATTGACTGATTTTCGCGTCGAAGGAGCTGACGCAAAAAATATTCTTTATCTGAGAGACATTGTAGATGCCAATAAGCTTGTGGAAGTCATTAAAGCAAAGAAGGATGGGAAGGCTGTGATTGTTGGGGGAGGATACATTGGTCTTGAGCTTAGTGCAGCGCTTAAAATTAATAATCTTGACGTGACTATGGTGTACCCTGAACCGTGGTGCAGTAAGTGTCTAACTGTAATATATTTAGTGTTTTGTTCTCTATTCATTCTGGAGTTCTTATGCACTGTCTTTCTTTTCTGTTAGTGCCGCGCCTCTTCACTGCCGGTATAGCTGCTTTTTATGAGGGCTATTATGCAAACAAAGGAATTAATGTCATAAAGGGCACTGTTGCAGTTGGATTTGAATCTAATGCTGATGGGGAGGTAGGCTGTACTCTTTAAATTATGTACAACACTTGCTTTTGTAGTTGATTATGCTTATAAAGGTCGTTTTTGGTTGACTCGTTTGTCAGTGCAAGGAGTTTTTCCCGGTCAGGGTGTTATAACATTTGTTGGTTTGATTGATCAGGTGACTAAGGTACTGCTGAAGGATGGAAGATCACTAGATGCTGACCTGGTTGTTGTTGGTGTTGGTGGACGACCGCTTATAAATCTATTCAAGGGGCAGGTTGAGGAAGACAAAGGTGGTATTAAGGTAAAATCACTGAAAATTTTCAAATATACGACTCAACTTAAGTTGCATTGGATTGGAACATCAAAGACCACATCATATGATATGAAGTTTTTGTTCTGATGAATGTTAAATCTGCAGACAGATGGGTTCTTCAAGACAAGTGTTCCAGATGTTTATGCTGTAGGAGATGTGGCTACATTCCCATTGAAATTGTATGATGAGATAAGGAGAGTTGAGCATGTCGATCATGCTAGAAAATCTGCAGAGCAAGCTGTGAAGGTAACAACTAAACAACCATCATATATTTGATCACACTTGGAAAGCGAGATGCCTCCCATTTGACCTGGTGCTCACTGTCAGTATTAACTATGAACAAACTAAATTGTGCTTTTGCTTCAGGCCATCAAAGCTGGTGAAGAAGGGAAACCAGTTGAAGAGTACGACTATCTTCCATACTTCTACTCTCGTGCCTTTGATTTCTCATGGCAGTTCTATGGGGACAATGTCGGTGACACTGTTCTCTTTGGTGACAACAACCCATCAACACCAAATGCCAAATTCGGAACATACTGGATTAAAGACGGCAAGATTGTTGGCGCCTTTCTTGAAGGTGGAAGCCCTGATGAGAACAAAGCCATTGCTAAGGTAGCAAGAGCTCAACCACCAGTGGAAGATGTGGATTTGGCCAAGGAGGGCCTTGCCTTTGCTTCAAAGATTTAAACTATTTGTGTGGGTTTGTTGTATTTGCTTCATAGTTGATTTTCTTGATATAGATTGGGCTGAGTTTTGTGTTTTGGGATTTAATGGTTCTGTTGACTTGACATATTCATTCTCAAGTTGCATTCTGCGCTTATCTGTCAGCAATATATTTATATTTATGTTTAATATATGTATGTGATGATTATTTCACAATCCTGCTAATTCGTTATGTTTAAGATGCTCATGTAGCAGGGCTTTTTTGTTTCGAAGAAACCAATGCTTTTGTTGTTTTATTTTAGATACTCTAAAAAATGTCTTTGATTTGTTTTTTTGGTTGTTAACGGCTAATTGTGAGATGTCTTAGGGACGGGCATGCCATGGTGTGGCCTCATTTTCTAACATTTGTATTGGATAACAAACAAGGCAACAATGCCAAATTTTCCTTTTCATTGTTTGTGCAGACGGTTCACATACGTGACTCCGGAGGGTTTGTTTGGTATTAAAATAATGTAAGGGTTTGTTTGGTATTAAAATAATGTAAATGACATAAAAATTTAAAAGATATTTTGACAATTATTATTTTATATATAAATTAAATATAATTGTATTTAAGTAAGTGTATAAAATGATTATGATTACTTTAAAGTAGGTTACTCGTATGTTTACCTCCTATGTGTAACTAATTTTTCACCTTTTTTTATCTCTAATTTTTTTTGTACAGGGGAGAAATAATTAATTGTAATTATGATTATTTTGAATATAATATATATTAAATATGTACTTCTTTTCTATGAAATACATAAGATATGTACTATTTTTAATAAGAGTCATTGGTTTAAGATTTTTATGTCATTTATATTATTTTCATAGTAACCAAATATAGCTGAACTTTACACATGCAAAGTTATTTAGTTTAAAAATAAAAAATTGTAATCTTAATTATTTTTTCTATTTAAAGTAAATGCACAAAATTAACTTAAATGTGTCTTTGCACATAGATTACCGCACACACTTTGCCTTTTGTGATGTATGAAAAACTAGTGATAAATAGTCTGGTTGCTCTAGATTGTTGATAAAATGTTAAAAACTAATTGAAACATGTAAGTGGGGGTTAGACACCTTGTAGTGAAGAGTTTTTTGACTTGTTAAATACGAGGATATAGACGAAGAAATAAATAAAAAGTTCTATTTTTTATTTCTTTATATTATCAATGTAAGAACTTTGTTCACATTGAATTTATTATAATTAGGTTTTTGAGTAGAATTACAGCTCAATATTCAATTTCAAGTCATACACACAAATCTATGTTCAAGTTTAAAGTTCTAATCCAAAGTTTTAGAGAAATTTTATTTTCAAATGCAAAATTTGACAATTCGATGCATCCGGAACATTAAATATGGTAGCACACCAAGTTCCTTATAACATAGAGGACGAGAAGTTTGTAAAATATAAAGGCCGAGTTCGATTAAGAGGATGGCATGCATATGTAGTTTATAGAGGGGTAAAAAAAGGTCCACGGTGCACCACGCACAATTCTAAAAATAAAAAATCACTAATTTTGAAGCATTCTGCCACCTAACTTTGAAGCGGCCTGACACACCATAAGCTTTTCTGTTTACCTATATTTTTTATTCAAAAATTTCAACCTAATTCATTATTTCAACAATTTCGATTATTTTCGTTGTGGGCTTGGGCTATTGGTAGTGTTTGGCATATCTTTTTTCCCTGGCTAATGGAATGGGCATCAAAATGGGATCATTTTAAAAAATTAATTAGTATTAAGTAAGGCTACTAATTGAGTGAGCCACAGAAATATTTGACATTCGGCTCTGTTTGGTTCGATTTAAAATTTGTCATTTAAATGCTCAAGTTCGAACTTGACTCGAATTCGAATTTTTCTAATCGAGTTTGAGTAAGGTCGTATTCAATTCGACTCGACTCGAAATTGGCTCGGAGCTCGATTTGAAGTCAACTCCATTTAGCACCCCTAATGGTAAGGTGGAAGAATTTGACTCAATTAATCCGTTACACACGTGCCAAATGCGTAAGAAAACTGGTGTTGTAATTAGGGGCTCATGATAGCTAAGGGCCAAGGCCTAGGCCAGCAGTGTGAATCTCAAGTTCGATTGCTAAACTAAAAGTAAAAGGTCCGATTTCTCTACACTACTGAGTTCCCACAAAAATCATATTTTAAATGCATACACTCGGCCCATATTAAGTTATGATTTAATTCATACTTAATCATTTACCGAGCGCACGCACACATAATTGATCGTCATTAAAATTGTTGAATATTTTACTCAACTAAAACCTCAGTAGTTTTCAAGTCCAAGTCCTTTTCTTGTACACATACTTGTCAAGTGTCCTACTAAAAACGTTTTTGTTAACTCCAACAATTTATTGTATCTTGTTATAAAAAGAACTATTCTACACGTCTAAATAAGATGATTTTTTCTCATTTTACCATCATTAGCCATTTTCTTCTCTGCATTCTCGTGTGCATTCTTTAGGAGTGTTATTCTTCGTTTTTTTCATTTTACCCACCTTTTTCTTCGGTGCATTCTCAATTCTCAGTACATCTCTTAGTGGTATTTGTAATAACTAGTCTTAAAATAATTTTATCGATAGTTTTTTAATTTTTTTGTCCAGAAGGTAACATGTTGGGTCTGGAAATACAGGGAAGAAGAAGCGCGGCAAAATGCCCGGGCGTTTGGCTTCAGAGCGCCCTGGCGCGAACTACTTTATGTTTCAAGTGCATCTCGAGCGCCCAAATGCCAGTGATGCGGCTTGCGGGTTTCAGACCTGGTTTTTATGTTTTTTCACTCATTTATAAATTTTTTTGTCCTAAATCTTATTGTAATCTAATTTGGAATTAGGGAGAGACTAAAAAATAGTTCTCTAAGGTTTCTGTGGTGAAAGAGATTTTTTTTTAGATTGTCAGAAATTCAAATAGTTTGAGTCAGACTTATTGATTCGAAAGTGAAAGAAAAATTGAAAAAATTGTAATCGTTTTAATCTCTTTCATTATTAAAAATATTCCATTCGATGGATTGTGTGGCATTTACGGTAATTTTTGGTGTATTTTTTATTTTGTTATTCTTAATCATTATTTGCGGTTACTTTACAGTATTTTTTCATATTTTATTTCAGTGGGCTGATTCGGAGAGGCCGATATCCCCAACATAACACTAACCAAAATTGAACTTGGAACAAGTAAAAATTTATTTATTTTTTCCCATTCATTTTTAACTGCTTTTGATCTCCGATACATTATCAGCCCTAATTTCCTTGTGTCATTTATTTTCAGTCGGTAGCTACAATTCTTATAGTAAATAAATTGTAGATTACTATGCAAAACAACCATAAAGATTGAACGCGGCCACTATGTTTTGTTCGTCCATTTCCCCTTGAAATCGAACGTGAAAACTATGGACATGATGAAGGTAAAATTTAATACGACTTTAGACACTATAAGTATATATATTATAATATTATTAATAACTTCACAGTTCAAACATACCGCATTATCACATCGAAGGAACCCTTGGCTAATTTTGGCAGTTTTGATAATGATACAAAATTATTCATCATTAATCTATCAAACTCTCCAAGGTCTTAACCCCGCCGACAGTCATACCTTGGATGACAGGGGCGGACACAGAACCTAGCAGCTGGGTTAACTAGTGACAAAATGATAAATTGTCACAGCCTATAATTGTAACAATTGGCCGTTTTCCCTTTTCCGTGGCAAATTTAATTCTGTCACGGGAACATGGCCTCATAGGGCCCGACATTGTTGTTGGAAGGTTGCTGGTGAGGACCTGGTTGGAGATTTTGTGGCCCGTTATTTGGTGACAACTTTGTTGGGCAGGATATTGTCCGAAATTGCTCGCATATTTTCATCACTACCCTCAACCTCTTTGCTCTAGTATGCAAGGCTTAATTGACGTCGACAAGAAGGGCGACGGCGACGAGAGTGAAGAGAGTCATTACTAGAACGTGGATAGGAAATGAAGCAGGATAAGCCATTGCCTTCGGTTGGAAATCGTTCACTAAGATTGTAAAGGAGTCATAGCTATATGTAGTTGAGCAGCGAAAGCGCCATAGATGGTTGTGTTTTTTGTAGAGCCATCATTCTTTCTTGCAGTCAAGTGCATGTACTAAGTCTTTGAAGCTTCAAGTCTTGGATTGGATTGGACGCGCAGACTCAATTATAGAGTTCTTCACTATCTTACAAAAGAATGAAAGTCCTCCACTTTCGGGCGGTTTTCCAACACGGCCGAGCCCCCGTTGGTGAGGCCAACCGCCTAGATAGGTTCATCTCACCTAGATCTTCATTTTATGATTACCTATGACCACCGTCGTAGCAACGATCCACCGTCGGCAATGTGGCTAGACCAGGTGGCGATTCCGCCTCCCTTTTGGCCATTTTCCAGCTAGTCAACGCCCAGGCTTAGTTGATAGCTACCACCACCAAGTTCTTCGTCACCTGGGCTGTCAATCGTGACCAACGGTGACCCCAACCTTGCCACTATCGGCATTTTTTGGCGACATCGCCTGCATGTTGGACCCGTTTGCTTGCATCTGTGTCCGCCAACCTGCATTAGCGTCTGCCAGGCCGAGTCTGTTTGCGTTCGCTTGCTTTCCTGCATCTGAGTTCGTGCCTAGTAGTCCAAACCAGCCCAACCGACCCAACCCATCCGTTTATTTGACCCACATTGAGTTAACTTGGCCAACAGGTTCATTTATTGCAATTAACCCGGTCCAGCTCACTTTCAGCCCGCTTTCGACCATTTTTGGTAATTTGAGTCACCCTATGTTAGTTTAGATCATGGTTGCATGAATCAGAATCGGAATCGGAATCGGAATCGGTTTTCCAGGGAGTCGGAATCGGAATCGGAATCGGTCTGAATCGGCCAGGAATCGATTCAGTTGAATCGGTCCAAATTAGTTTAATCGGTCATATATAATAATTTGACAATTCATAATATAAATATATTAAGATTAGGTATTGATGTTATTTTGATATTATTCTGTGTATTATAGTTTATGATATTTTTAAATATTTTTTAATATTTTTAAAATTATTTAGAATTAATTATTATTTTTAACTCGAGTTAGACTCGAGTCAACTTTTAATTACAAGAATGCCACCCTTCGCTCTTTACCCCCGCCGCCGCCGGCGACCCGGTCGGCGGCGAGTCTCGCGGCGGTCGATGTCGGCAGCCCGGTCGGACGAACAGTCGGCGGCCCAGAGTCAGCGGCGGAGTCGGCGGCGATTCGTGCATCACAACCCGATTCGGTCCGGCCACACGTTGGCGGCGACGTTGCGAGGTCGGCGGCGAGCCCGGAGTCGGGGACGCACGGCGGAGGGCGGGAACGGGGAGGCGGCGGGCGGACTAGCGGCGGTGGTGTGGGGGGAGCGGGTTTGATTTTAGGTTTTTAAAATCCAAATTACCATTTTACCCATGCTTAAATAATTTAATAAAAATCATACCTAGGGTATTTTAATAATTTCCTAAAAAACTATTCTGATTTAAATCGGCCAATTCCGATTCTGAGTTAAATCGGTCGGAATCGGCCGAACTCGGGCGATTCGGTGACCGATTCGGACCGATTCGGCCCCGAAATCGGATCAGCGCGATGCTGATCTGATTTAAATCGGCCGATTCCGCACGGAATCGGCCAATTCGTGCATCACAGGTTTAGATACATATTCACATTATTTAATATATTTTAATGTTATGAGTATTTTTATTTATTTATTTATTATTGTTTATATTTTTTATTTATATATTTGTCATATATGATGAATGCTTATGTGATTGATTATTATTATTATTATTATTATTATTATTATTATTATTGATATATTTACTTATTAATATTAATCCTATTCATGTCTACTAAATTTTATTTATTAATTTATCTATTTGTTCGTTGTGTGTATGCTATTATTTATTTGCAATTAATTACGTATTTATATTATATAATTATGATATTATTATTATTCATGATTAATTAAAATTAACTATTTGTTTATTTATTTATAGAATGATTATGCATTTACTTATTTAATTATTTACATGTTTACTAATATGAGTATATGTGATATTTACTTGTGTTTAGCCCTCTATTTATTTAGTATAATGATATTATTATTTTATGATTAGAGTATTATTTATTTTTTGGTATTTATTATTTATCTATTTATTCATTCATGAGTATATTTATTTATGTATTTATTATTTGTTTATTTATTACTTTCTTAATTATATCTTGATTTACGTAAAGGATGTTTAATTTTAGGTTTATTTAGCATTGTCTTCTTTATTAAGATGCATTGATAATGTGATCACACACCACGACCATGCATCATATAGAGATATTAGTATTTTACTTAATAATGGGTTTGAATGTAGGTTTCTGAGTCTTAGTTCGCCATGGATGAGATGTCACACTTGAGCTTGGACAATAGGTTAGTTAGTACTCTTTTTAGTTTTTATCATCATATTTTATTGTTAATTTGATTTCTAAATCATAGGACATGTTAAATAGCTATTTTATCAAACCACACTTAACATAGACCATTTTGACATATTTTACTTCCGTGATTAATAACCCTCGAAGATGAGATCCCTCAAGTCTAATTTCGAAAACAAGATCTACAGCAAGTTGCCTTCGAGCCAATTATATAAATCCCTTTTTAGGCCTGTATATGATTTTATCGAGTTTTCAGTAAGACTAAAGATGGTGAACTTGACTCACTTGAATCGCGAACGAGCACATTTCAATTAAAGCAGGCTATGGGTTGTGAGTGAGCCGTTTTATTGCCGAGGGATCTTGACAACTCCATCTTTGAGTTCTTCAAATCCAGAGAAGTGTGGAAGATTACAGGTATTGCGCATGTCTAGACTTGTAGTTTCAAAGGGTACTAAAGGCGTATGCTTAAAAGTACTCGGCCTTTGTGCTTAGGGACATGGATGATATGAAGGATGTAGAGGGCTAAAGGAAAAAGAAAAAGAAATTAATTTTCCTGTGCAAGGCATAGTTTTAAAGTTAAGAATAGGATGCTGTCAAGATGAGGCCGATGCCTCCTAATTAGTGTCCTTATGAGAGATTTTAGGAAAAAGTACATGAATGATTTTATTTAATGGGAGCATCAGTTCTCTTGCGCCAGTTTGACAAATAGTTATTTTTGGACTAGTAACACTCATTACTAACATTTTTCCTATTATATATGTATGTCTTTTGATCTTGAGTCGGCTTTGGTGGGAGGACAGATAAATGTTACACACACTTAAGCTTAATGCAATTATTTTCTTTCATACTTTTATTTATATTTGATGAGTTTTCAAGCATATTTAGCAATGTCTTCCATTCTCTTGACACCAAACGGATTACTTAGATCTATATTATTGATCAAGTCTCATAGACTAGTAGCTTTAGGCATGATTAGACTCAATTGTAACATTTCTAAATTGGCCCTTAGGTGAACTGAAATTGGGGTATTATAGCTTTGGTATCAAAGCCATATCTTGGTCAATTGAGATGAAAGACTTTTGTTTTGTATAACTTGTGTGGAGCTGTCCTTAGCCAAACCAACAGGCTTTGGTTCTTTTCTTAGGATTTTAGATGGTGTGCTCAGTTAGACCTGAGTAGTGCATGTTTCGGTGCTTGCGGTTATAGAGAAGTTATGAGATAGATATGAGATCATGATTTTAGTAGGTGACATAGAGGTATGTTAAGATAAGTTTAGAGACTTGTCCTTTCCTTTTACTATGCCAGAGATTCAGATGACTTAGAGTGTCCACATGTTCAGTCAGCTGAGGTGGAGTTGGACGGTGACCAGAAGAATATAGAACTTTGGCGACCACATTGTAGCACTTGCTCGTCTTTGGCATATCATCACATTAGCCCTCCTTCCTTGGAACATAGTGTACATTGCGAGATAGAGTTATAAGAGATGGCACCAGTGGGGAGCATTGGAGCATGCTCATATAGTTATGTGACACATGAGCATGGACTAGTGAGTGCCTTAAACATATCCATTAGGCATAGTTTGAGTCTACCTTGGAGAACTTAGACTTTCGGATAGATCCTTGTGGATGAAGGATGTGGCTATGCCAACAGATCCACTTAAGCACTTGAAACACTTGGAGCACAGATGCGAGTTTGGGATAGATGACTTGGATGGACCACTTCTAGGAGGTAACAGTTGATGAGGATGAGTAGCGACATGGATCTATACTCTCATGGATGTTTCATCGCCTCCCCCTTGTAACAACCTGCCCGTTTCGAGCCATGAGCCAAGTGTTACTATTTGAAACTAAGTGTCTCATAAATTAATTTTCTATTAATTTTTAAGATTTTAAGTAAATACATAACAATAAGTTTAAGATACAAATGCTCAGAATAATTTAAGCCCCATGAACTGAACCAAAATAATATTTAATTAAATAAATTCTTAAGAATCAATATCATAAATTATCAATTATAACCAATTCGTATTCACTTAATAGTAAGTTTTTGACTTTTCATTATTACACAAATGATATAGTTATGAGTGATTATATTCTTTTCTATAACATTTAATGTAGTGACTTCTTAAGTTCCACACATATTAATAAAATTTAATATAATGACTTATTGAATTCCAAACATATTCTTCTATATAATGGAGAGTTCTGATGTTATATGAAACATCGACTAGATAGCTTGTGAGCACATTTGGCTTTAGAGAAATTACATTCATATTAGGATCATGTGTCGTAGTTGTGGGTGCAACATCAAAATTCCAGGTTCGTATAATTACTTGAAATGTTATATATTTCGATTTGGGAGTCTTGGTTGGCCTGAGTCCACATTCGATCACCATGCACTAAGAGAAACCGGGTCAAAGGATTGGCTCAGTCTGACATAGGGTAGCACCATTAAAAAAATTATTATGTGGAAGTCTTGGTCGACTTGAGTTCATATTTGACCACCATGCACAGAGTGCAATCAGGGTCAATAAATTAACTCAATCCGACATATGGTATCACACCTTGAAAGATTAAATACTTGCCCCCATACTAAAAGGGGTGACAGGGTGCAGTGGCGCAAGATGACTCATTATGCACTTGTGATACCGAGAGGATGATACAATGGCAAATATCGATAACTACAGGCCAAGGGCCACGTAGCGTGTGTGCGCATACATGGGATTGTAGCTGGATGGGCGGCCACGCTCCCAGCACATTAAGAGCTCAACATAGGCTCCTAATCACTGAAAGACGTAATTCAGATTTTGTGGAATATAATAATTTTTTCTTGTAATTATACGACTTAGTCTTTTTATCACTAACGCGGAATTGCCTCCGCAGGTTTGAGCATGGAAGGATGGGTAGAGTCGGGACAGCTGGAGGACTTTATTATTGGACTATTCTTTTCTCGAGATTGTCTGCATGACAGTGGGATTTTGGTTCAGTTCATGGGGCTTAAATTATTCCGAGCATTTGTATATTAAATTTATTGTTATGTATTTATTTAAAATCTTGAAAATTAATTTATGAGATACGTAGTTTCATATAGTAACACTTGGCTCGTGGCTCAAAACGGGTGGGTCGTTACACCCCTCCTCCATTAGTGTATGTCTATCCCAATAGTATTGTTGATCACTCTTCAATTGACAAAGGCATGGACACATTGAGGGTGAGGGAGATTACCTTTGACCACAGATTTAGACGGGTTGACTAGACTTCACTTGATCTGCCAAGGCCAAATCAGTGATTGCTATTGAAAACTAATTAGCTCTTATAGAAGTAGCCACCCTAGATTTTAGGAGATTAGTGTGGGCTTAGGATAGGTTCACCATCGTACATGTCACCACCATGATCCAGACCCCTACGGATTGGACACACTTGGTTGGCCAACCTGAGCTGAGTTGATAGCAGCTACCTCTTGAGAGATAGACACACGAAGATAAACATGCCAGACACAGTAGTGGATTCATGACATACATGATTAGGATTAGGCTTGAGCACCTAGATAGCACAACCTCCGTCCGAGTTGCACAACCATTGTTCGAGTAGCACAACCACTGTTCATGATGCATAACAGTCAATAAAGTTGCATAACCACCCACCGTGATGCACTACCATTGACTGAATGTGCATTATCGGTGTCAGTGATGCACTACCGCTGTCCAAGTGAGCAGTTATTGTGATATCAAAGGTCAAGTAGTTACCTCACCCCACAGGAGGACAACTAATTGAGGATGTTCTTAGCCTTGCAAAGAGATTGCATGTCACAACATTCATAGGAGAGTAGGGTCAGAGATTGAGGACAAGATATATCTACAATAACATCAGCTAGGCATAGGAAAGTTAGGTGCACTAGAATTATTCTGATGTGATGGCACATGATCGACTTCACCAGCCATCTGCATACCCTCACCTTGACCTAACATCCTTTCATTAGATGTGTATTGTAAGATAACATCATTAGATAATGTTAGTGACAGTGAGCCATGTAGCTCATTAGCATACACCCTTACTTGGTACTAGAGTCTACCATATGCTAGCATGACCTGCAGGATCACCCTAGTATAGTCGTATGACCCATAGCAGAGTACCCTGAGGGGTACACATAGTTGACCTACCACATTGATGAGGATCAGGGAGATATGGGTAGATGTTAGGCTACATACCTCGCTCTGACATAGTTTTTCCTAATGTAGTTTAGACTAGTGCCTTGTAGTACTCTAGAGTATCTACTTGACCACCCAGTAGGTCTTTAGGGGTGAACCTAGGTTTTTCCCACCGAGGTCATTGCATTCAATCCCCATAGTTGTAGTGACCATAGGAGCCAGTCCAGCGAGATGATTTGAGTATGTATGATTAGTCCAACTAGATGATTCCAGTATATATAGCTTGTTTTGCCAGATTATTCAATCACGTGTAGTCCATTTAGCCAGATTTATAAGGAGCTAGCGAGCATCGTCAGTGTTCAGAGTTCTAGCTTCATGTTGGTCTATTTGAGTTGTGTGCAGCTAGCTTTCGAGGGAAAGCTACTAGTTTGCCAGCGAATGACATCTTCAATTGAGTCCTCCATTTGCATTTGATGTGAGAAATTTCGAGTGAACTTTTATGAGGAGAGGTTGTAAAATCCTAGCTTTGGGTTAGGCTTTACTTCCTTGTATTTTTGCTTAGTTTGGGCTAGTCTCAAGTCAAGCTCGAGTGAGCTCAAGCCAAACCAATTTTCAGACCATGAGTATAGGGCTAGATAACCGTATGAATATGTTATGGGTGCTGAGTATGCCCAACATGTGTAGATGATAGCTTCAAGTTATATTATAATAAAGCATGAGTTGTCAGTGTATATATGAGGTATACATATTTTTTTTATGTGTTAGCCAAAGTTTTAGAGGCCTAGATCTAAGGCCGTTGCAGTGTTTGGTATCCGTTTGGAATTTTCAGGGTATCTCATTTACATGCGTCTTAGAGATTTTGGACTACCGGATTGCCCCTGTGGGCCTAGCTTGATTGACTCATAGATTTTCATTGGATTGGGTTCAGGGTTTCAAGGATCATTTAGCCTTCTTGCCTATAAAGTCATTTTTAGGACTTGAGTTAGTTTTGAATTTAGACGGTCTCGATTCGAGCTTTCTGTATATGTATGTATATATATATATATATATATATATATATATTTGTGTGTGTGTATATATATATATATATATGTATATACACACATATGCATGTGTGCCCACAGCTGGGCTAAGTCCATGAGTTGTCAGATGTTCAGATCATGCTAGGTGGCAAGATCAGAGCTGTCCACATTAGCCCTAGCTTTCACCCATCTATTTTCAGAAGATTTTCTCACAATTTTGGAGCTTTCTAGCCCTTAGCGTTGCCAACTCCCCGGCTTACCACCGGTGAGTCTCCAACCCCTCCTCCGGCTGCCGGACCAGCACCCTCATGACTGCCTCGTGACATGCCTTTCTATCCATACCCAGGTTCCGGCACTAGCATCACCACAGTAGCCGCTAGAGATGACGGCTGCCGCCATGCTTCCACCTCTGTCGTCTCCTTTTGGAGCCATTTTTCGACGTCAGCAGAGCTCGCCTCCGGTGAGGACATCCGATCAAATAGGTTCATCTCAATTCCAAGATCTTCATTTGGAGTACCACCCATGACTCCCAACAGTCGCGCCGCGATGGCCGCCCTTTCGCAGGAAAGCTCCTCGCCCTCACTGACGGCGATTCCCTCCCCTTCTGTTCATTTTTCGGCTAGCCGACACATGTGACTCCTGGCCGATCAGTTTCCACCACCACTACGATACCTCATCGCCTAGGGCTCGTTGATCCCATCAGGTGGTGACCCTATTGCACTCACCGCTGTCGGTGTTACACGTCCGGCGCACCGGTCACCAGTTCCAACCCTGTCCGACTCGTTTGGTGCTAGTGCTTGCATGGGCTGGCCAGCGCCCACGTCCGCGCAGCCAGGGAGCCATGTCTGCGTGTCCCACCTCAGCTGGCCATGTTTTTGTTCAGGTGGATGGTCCAAGCTTTCCAGCGCCCAGGCGTAACACCTCCAAATCCGGTTCACACTCGTGAACCAAACCGGCTTATGCTAGCATGTGCCCCGGGTGAAGATGCCGCTGACCCTCTGAACCTAACTCGCGCGGATCCAATCTCGGCGTCCCAAGATGAAGATACAACTCTCAAAGCATGGATGAATGCACAAACCCTAACATGGTACACACGAATGACATGCAACTTCAAACACACACCAATACATATGACATATCAACAACTTTAATCACACATAATCTAATATATCAGTATATTCCTTATAAAACTTGGGCTACCTTCTCTACAAGTACTCTGATCACATCTCACCTCTTGTCATCATGTCTTAGCTATCATGTCATAGCATCATATTTTAACAACTAATCACGTCACATCATGCATGTTTCAAGCATTTATTCACACCATAATAATAACATATAACACAATATAGACACTCAATCTGACTGATATGTGCACAAGAACATCACTGCTCCTCCGTCCAAACTGGCTCCTCCAACTCGTGCTTATCACCTACATATATATAAAAAAACGTCAGTAACAAGCGTTACTGGTCCGCAAAATAAAATAACTATAACAAGCTAGCTATGAGAGCAAACTCTCATATGAAAGAAAACATCATATACTCCACGTGAACACTCTGAAGGGCACTACTGAGGAGCCACTGGGCTGCAGACCCGGTAGCATCCCGAACTTACTGCTCTGCTGCTGGTACTGTGCTACTCTCAGCACTTCTTTCAGTACTTCTCATGAAACTTTATCCCAAGCCCTCTCCTAACCTCCATATCTCTCCTGGCCTTGAGCACGAAGGCCGAGTACTCTCAGGCAGTCGCCTTTAGTACCCTTTGAACCACAAGTCCGGACATGCGCTGTACTAAACAGTACCCGTAAACCTCCACGTTCTCCGGGTGTGAGGAACTCAAACGCGGAGTTGTCAGGATCCCTCGGGAATGGAACAGTCCGCTGGCACTAATCCAGAGCCCGCTTTGACTATCACGGCATCCTCTGCATGGTACGTGCAGTCGATTTCTCCATCTCTCGTCTCACATGAAAACTGCGATAAACTACATATATATATAGGCTTGGGAAGGGAGTTATATAATAGGCCCGAAGGCAACTTGTGGTGGATCTTGTTTTCGAAATCAACCTCGAGGGATCTCATCCTCGAGGGGTTATTAATCCGAAAATGTTCGGTTAAATGGCCCGAGTTAAGTGGGATCCAATAAAACGCCACTTAACCCATCCTGCAATAATAAGATAAACATACAATAGAAAGAGTAAAACAGAGTCGAGTCCTAAACGGACCTGGTAGAAGCTCCAAGCGTGTCATCGCGCCTAGGCGGCGAGCTCCTACTCCGTACCTACACATCAAAACTAAATACTAACGCCCGCTAACTAAATGATGCATCAAACTCAATAAACATCAATCACAATCAATAATCATAAATATGAAAATAATTCTAACTCATCCTATTCCTACCAATTTTATTGTATTTTTCCTAAGTTACATTACTCGATTAGCATGCTCAACTCGATCTACCTCATTAGATCACTCACTATTCATTCTCAATTAATTGCATCATGCAATCATCACTACACTCATACTCATACATTTATCATGACAATTATTCAATTCTAGCATGTTATACTAACAATCATAATCAATTTTAAATAACTCAATCGGAGGTAATTATACCTCACGTAGTCGGCAATCGGCGACGGCTAGGGTTCCGTCGCGTGTCTCAGAGCTCAAATTCGGCGCTCATCGGCGTCCGAAACTCGAACGGGCTTGACTGGGTGAGCCCCACAGAAGATCCGGTGAATTCCGGCGAATTCCAGAAATTTCGATTTTTCGACGGTTTTCGGCGAGCAGTCGACCAACGGCGTCTACTGGTCGGAAAGTGGTCGTGTTGGGTACCCTTGGAACCGGCTCGGCGAGCCCGACTCATCTACGAGGTCGACGAGATCGATGGAGGTGGCAGCTGGTCGAAAAACGGCAAAACAGAGCCGGCGGCGATAGGTGGCTAGATCCGGCCGGCCAGGGCGGCGATGGCCTTTGCTGCGGTCGGGAAGGTCGCTGGAGGGTCAAGGACGTCGAGCCGACCACCTGATCGTGGTGGCGACGGTCGGCGGTGGCGCGATCGGCGATGGAAGCGCTGCGTCACCGCTGCGATTCCTCGCGTTGTGGCGGCCGGATTGTGGCCGGTCATGGTCGTGGCGGCACAGCGATGCTGTGGCGGGGCTAGGGGCCGACGATCGGTGGCTGGGCGGGCGTCCACGATAGCGGCGGCGACCTGTGCAGTGGTGGCGCGCGGCAAGGGTTTGGGGAAGAAGAAAGGAAAGGTCGGGGGTGTGTGTAGTGGCAAACTCGTAAATATTACTTGACTCGTCCCTGACTCGAGTTAAAAATAATATTTAAGTCGCAAAAAAAATCCCAAAAAAATTAGGAAAAATCCCATAAAATCAAACAACACAAAAAAATCATAATGATATGCTCTAGAACTATCAACCCACCCAAAATGCCCGTAACGGTCCTAACGCGGTAAACAGCCTAAAACTAATTCTACGATCCATTATATATATCATAATAAACAAAATAAACTGCATACTCTCATATATTCTGATAACCCATTCTTTTCTGCTGTGTTCATGACGTTATCATTATATACTTGGGTACACATGACCCTCATGGCTCATACACGAGACCGGCGTCGGCTCAGTACACATGTTCTGAAATTGACTCGACTCGAAAATAACGGTCGAACCGACCGATTCTAAATATAAAACCCTAAATCGAATCGGGGTTTTACACTAGGCCACTACATTAACCGACTAGATCGAGTTAACTTGTCTAACCAAGTTTTGTGTAGTGGAGTTAACTCGATTTAACTCATTTTCAGCTCATTATCAACTGTTTTTGGTAATTCGAGATCCTATATTAGTTTAGATATATATCCACATTATTTAACATATTTTGATGGTATGAGTGTTTTTATTTATTTATTTATTTAGTTATTTATCCATTATTGTTTATTTCTTTTTATTTATATGTTTGTTGTATATGATGAATGTTTATGTGATTGTTTATTATTATTGTTGATATATTTACTTATTAATATTAATCTTATTCATATTTACTAAATTTTATTAATTTATTTATCAATTTGTTCGTTGTGTGTATGTTATTTATTATTTGTATTTAATTACGTATTATGCATTCCGTATTGCACAACTATGGTATTATTATTATTATTATTCATGAATAATTAAAAGTATCTAATTGTTTATTTATTTATAGAATGATTATGTATCTACTTATTTAATTATTTATATGTTTACTAACATGAGTATATGTAATATTTACTAGTGTTTAGCCCTATATATTTATATATAGAACAATGATATTATTATTTTATGATTAGAATGTTATTTTTTTTGGCATTTATTATTTATCTATTTTTTCATGAGTGTATTTATTTGTGTATTTATTATTTGTTTATTTATTATTTTCTTTATTATGTCACAATTTACGTGTTAGATGTTTAGTTTTAGGTTTATTTAACATTATCTTTTTTATTAGGATGCATTGATGATGTGAGTACACACCACAAGCATGCATCATATAGAGTTATCAGTATTGTATTTAGTAGTGGGTTTCGATGTAGGTTTTAGAGTCTGAGCTCGCCATAAATGAGATGCCACACTTGGAGCTTGGACCACCAGTTTGTTAGGACTCTTCTCAATCTTTATCTCCATAGTCTTTTGCTGAATTTATTTCCAGATCACAAGATGTGTTAATTGACTGTTTTATCAGACCCCACTTAACATGAGTCATTTAGATGTATTTTATTTCTGTGATTAATAACCCTTGAGGACGAGATCTCTCAAGTCTGATTTCAAAAACAAGATCCAATTTAAGTTGTCTTAAGGCATATTATATAAATCCCTTCCTAGGCCAATACATGATTTTATCGAGTTTTTAGTGAGATGAGAAATGGTGAAATCAACTCATGTGAACCGTGAGCAGGAATGTGCCAGTCAAAGCGGGTTCTAGATTGGTGAGTGGGCCGTTCCATTCCTAAGGGATCCTGACAACTCCACCTTTGAGTTCCTCAAACCAGGAGAAGTGTGGAGGATTACAGGTGCTGCAATATAGTGCATGTTTAGACTTGTGGTTTCAAATGATACTAAAGGCACATCCTGAGAATACTCAGTCATTGTGCTCAAGGCTAGAAGTGATATAATGGATGCAGAGGGCTGAAAGAAAACGGAAAAGAAAATGATTTTCTCGTGCAAAGGATAGTTTTAAAGTTGCGAGGCATGAGACGAGTAAGAATAGGATGTTGCCAAACTGAGGCCGATGGCTCCTAATTAACGCCTTTATGAGAGATTTCATGAAGAGGTATATGAATGATCTTATTTAACAGGAGGGTCAGCTCTCCTATACTAGTTTAACTAATTGTTATTTTTGGACTAGTAACACTTGTTAATGATGTTTTTCCTATTATATATGTAGGTCTTGTAATCCTGAGTTGACTTTGGTAAGAGGAAAAATAAACACTACACACACTTGAGCTCAGTGCAATATTTTCTTTCATACTTTTATTTATATTTGATGAGTTTTCACGTATATTTACCAATGTCTTCTATTCTCTTGATGCCATGCAGGTTATTTCAATCTATATTATTAATTGAGTTTTATAGACTAGCTCTGGACATGACTCGCTTCAATCGTAATATTTCTAATTCGGTTCTTACGTGAATTGAAATCGGGGTGTTATAGTGGACCTAGGAAAATATGATCTGTTACTGTCCAAGTGACGAGCATAATGTATACGTATGGTTTAGTTGGTCTAGATGAGGCAGCCAGCTCACCGGACAAAGTCCGGCATAGACTCATATCAGACATGAAACTAAAAAATATTAATAACTGGTTTTATTACATTTTGTAAATTTTTTTATTATATGACTTTGGGATCTTATCACTAACACGATACTGCCCATAGGTTGAGCACGACAATTCAGGGGAAAATAGTTTCATCTTCTATAATATTTTATTTTCCACTGAATATATTCATTTATTTACTTCTCTTACTTCACTAAAAATTTCTAATCCTCTTTTTGAAGAAACTAGCGGCACCCCGATGAAAGATGAAACCCTAAAGTACTTTGTTTGGAATGTTATTTATTATCTTATCGAAGTGGCTAATTACACCTCGATGAAATGTAAAACACCTAAGTAGCAAGGTTATTACGATTGAGGAATGAATCCTAATCAAGTCAGTCAAGCACTCTCTGCAGTAATGATGGAATATAATTCGTCCATATCATTAAGAAAATTTTTTTATATACATTCAACACCTACGTTCACCACCTACATCCTTATATTACTACCTAAGTTAGATTTCCTAAATCATTACTAACACCTTACCCTTTTTTTGTAAGGTGGGCGGGGAATGTGGGCAGAAAATGTCTTATAGTATGATTCTGTCTTTTATAGATTTAATTAAAATTAGTTTCACAATCTGTCAGGTTTAGAAAGGCAGGTACAATGAAAAAATAATAACATACATCTTCCTCCTCACGTCAAATGAAAAGCATAGATCATGTATATATAAAAGGTTGAGAAGGGAATCATATTAGCAGACCCAAAGGGAACTATGTGGTGGATCTCAATTCGAATATAACTCAAGGGATTTCATTCTTGAGAGTTATTAATTACAAAAATTAAAGATGAGTAGATGGTTTGAATTATGAGTTTGTGACAAAACCACTACTTAACTTGTCCTGTGATAACAAATTAAATTTGACAGATTAGACCGATATAACAAAAGAATTTGATAGATTAGACCGATGTAACAAAAGTTGAGTCCAAACATACTTATGATCCAAGTTTCAAACATTGATTTAGGAATGAGTGTGAACTCCAATAACGAGAAACAGACGTAAATGTTCAAAAACCACTGAGACGGATAGCTTTGCAAGTGCTGCTTTGAAAACAAGGGCAAATAAGTCATCGACAATGACAATAAAATGGGATAGGTGCTATAATATTTGCATCCGTAAATAAAATGGAGAAGAGGGTCTCTCTAAGGTATATATAAACAACCAAGATAAATAGTGGAATGAAATGTTCAAAAGTGGTGAAGGAGAAGTGAGAATTATTGTATAGTACGGAATCAAAAGATTTCACACACATAAAAGATGTGAACCTCAACTCCAAGAAAAAAAATCGTAGATCCTTTGGACAATGCAAGGTAATATCAGAAGCATAGTTGCAAAAATCGAAATTAGACGTTGAATCGGATTAGAAGGGAGTCATTGAATCGGACCGATTCATAAAAAATCAAATAAGAATCGGTTTACTTGAATCGGTTAAAATCGGTCATTGATCTTTTCCCATTGTCCCCTGCATCATTTTAAAATATGTTATTAGATTATTATTGGTTGTATTTTATTTTATTAAATTTTATTATATTTTATTATATGTTTAGGATTTATTTTATTATTATTGACTTGAGTAAATAACGAACTATTTTTTATTACCTAAAGTACCCCGCCCCCCTCCCCTCCCCTTCCCCTGATCGCCACCATCAAACCATCCGCACCCCCGTGCCCCGTCCCCTGCTTGTCCCCCCGCCCCCCGTCACCCTGTCCCTTGCCACACCCCCTGCCCCCCCATCCCCACCCCACTCCCCCACCAACCGTCCCCCCCCCCCTCCTTCCCCCTGCCCATCTTCCCCCGTCCAGTCCCTCCATCCCCCTCCCCGTAATATCATAGTACCATGGAGCCACCAGATTCACCTTAGGGTGGGGACTACCTTATGATATTTTTCTATGCTGCGGTTGCTGGAAAACTAATGATGTTTTTGGCTTAAAGACTAAAGCAAAGGCTCCACTCCCTCGCCTGAGTGCTCCCACGAATATCAACTTTGGCTTTACATAACACATGAAAAAGCTCCATCCTTTGTAATGGCTCACATTTTACATAGTGGAAGGATAATTCTCTTTAAAGCTTCATCCATAATGAAATTTGGGAATGCCGCCTCCGAACAAACTTAAGCAGCAACACCACCTCTTGAACTATATAAAATTTTGGTGAGCTCATTTATCTTTAAATTGTTTTTGTCGACTTGCTTAATTCCTCAAAGACAGGTGCATCCTGGACTAACCATCAATCTGTAAAATGCCATATTTTTGGGATAATTATTTTTCAATAAAATATTCCTCTCTTAAATAGTTCATTTTTCGTAGTTCTATGGTCCGACCATGTGGGTATGGTTATGGATGAACCATGTTAAAAAATAATAGCTAATGAGGTGTAGGGCCCTGTGGAGCTTCTAGATGGTCACGTCTAGAAGTTTGAAAGAGTGCCAATCAAATAAGCTGATGGTTGCAAATTAATTAGCCTAGGTTGTGTGCACTTAAACACTTGGGAAGATATAAACTGAGCGGCACTTTTATATATATATATATAGAGCCATGGGAAGAGGAGGATAAACCATCTCTTAATTTTTCTTCATTCTTCTCCTATTCCCTAATCCTTCTCATCCTCTCCTTCTCTCCTACTTCTCCTAGTTGGCAGCTTTGCAAGAGAGTTACTTTGGCTCATTGATCGGTCATGATGTTGTCTTAGACCTAGTTAATAATCTTCTTAAGGTAAGTTTAATTTAGTGAATTTCTTGATTTAATGAGATAAGTTAATCTTGTTAACTTGGTTGGCGACCGTGGCACACCATGTGGACTCGAGTGTGGTTAAAGGTCAGATCAGGGGTGAAATGGTTGAATATACTTAAAACATTCAATGATCCTATTACTTCTTTCATAGTTAAAGAAAACACTCGTGATTGGTGTATGTATTTAAAGTTCATTGGAAGAAAGTTTGTAATTTTAGTTTTATACGTTGATGATATCTTATTGCCCCGAGTCTAAAGAATTTTTTTCTAAGAAATTTGAATTTAAAGATACGATAGACGCTTCCTATGTGATAAGAATAGAAACATTTTGGAACCGATCATGTGGATTATTAGAACTGTCTCATGCAATGTCCTATAAAGTGTTTAGAACGAATTTTTTTTGAAAATATCCCTTACGAAATTATTGTATGTAGCTTAATGTATGCTCAAACCTGTACCGGACAAGACATTATCTTTGCTGCTGGGACACTTGGTAAATATCAAAGTAATCCACGAATGAATCCTTGGAAAGTGTCCAAGTCTTAAGGTACTTAATAGTGTACAGTATTATGACTTCTAGTCGAGGGTGGACCTAGGCAAATATTGTCTGTTACTGTCCGAGTGACAGACAACATAGTTTGCACATATGGTTTGTTTGTCTAGGTGAGGCAGCCACCTCACTATGTGGGTAATCCGGCATAGACTCATATCAGCCTTAGAATTATAAAAAATGTTGACTTATTCTATTGAATCTTTTAAATTTACTTATTATATGTCTTCGGAAAAACTAACGTGGAGTTGTCTCTCCCGGTAGGGTCTGTGCAGGTCCCGAAGATAATTTTGAGACGTTCATTTAGACTTGGGGTAGGACAGTCGAAGATGGTCCAAGGAGCATGGTATGGTTGTTTTGTATTTACGATGTTTTAAACTCCTAATGTCGATGTTATTTTACTTGTGATCTACTTAGCACGTGAAACTCTACGTTACGATCTGTGGGCTGGATTGAATTCCATTTAATAATTATCATATATTTATTTACTACTGCAATCTACTTTATGAAGTATTTGTGCAAATGTGTTCATAAATATTATTGAAAATTAAGTTTCACATTTCTGAAATTGAAATTGTTGAACCTTGTTTTAATTTGACAACATTATAACTCCCTAAGTTACACCTAAAACTCTTACAACTATACTCAAAGATTAAAATTTTCAACGACTTGAAGGGTGAAGGAAGAGCTATGGAGTTCAATGTCTACTTCGGCTAGGACATTGGCAGCCGAAGATAGGATCAAGTATCGGGCTTACATGACCGAGTTCGGCAGCTGCTTCGCCAAAGACTTTGGCCAGCCAAACTCACAGTTACTAGGGAAGGAAAGTTTGAGACTCACTTTGGTGGCACATCGATAGCCTAAATCTACATTTGCAAGAGACATAACATAAAAAGAAATTTGAGATTTAATAGTGGTTGTTCGGTAGTAACATCAACAACCAAATTTCTTAATGAAGGCAACTATGCATATTATAAAGAGATTGGCAAGTTCTTTAGGAGATTGTTTGGTAGCTAATCGTTCAAAAAGTTGTCAAAACTAGCACTTAGAAAAAACATGTTAGAGGATTCAATTGCAAACAACTAGAAGGGCTTCCTATGTTGTAAATGGGCCTCAAAAAGTGTGCTTGAAGATGCTCAAGACCTGGAAACTCTTGGACATAAGGAATTCTCAAGCCTTGGAATTAGCATTTACTATACTGCCTTGCTTGTAATTGTATTGCTCTCACTGTGCAATACCTTAAGAGGGTTGTGTGTGAGACAAGATTCAAATGTGTGAGCTTTATTTGTTAATTATTTAAGTGTTGAAAATGTGTGTGAGCACTTGACTTCAGGGAAAGAAATTGTTAACTTGTAAAAGACTCCTTAGCCAAAAGTATAAGCTTGGTAAAGGAGTGAACTACCTTCAAGTAGTAGTGCTCTTAAGGTGTTAGGAATAGTTGCAATATTCTTTGCCACTTGATTGGTACTTGTGAAGGAAGACTTGTGGTGGATTGCTAAAATGGTATTAAGAATGGTTATAAGTTTCCTTGGCACTTGGTTGTTACTCGTGAATGAATACTTTTTGTTCCTTGTAAGTATATAAGTTGGTTACTAAGAATATTTACCTAATTAAAAGAAGAGATATGATAGACGAGAAAATTCTAAACCTCTTTAATAACCTTTTGTGTCTTATATCTTCTCTCTTGTGTGATTGCTTGTTAGTTAATTTATTCTTTGTGCATACCTCACTTAATTTCTTGTATTTAATTTGATCACTTTAGAGAATTAAGTGAACAAGTCCAAAATTACTTAGGCAGTTGCATGATTTAAATAGCCATAGCAATGTTCTTTATGAATTTGAACTTGCATTTGTTTGTCTCATTTAGTAATTATTGCCTTATTGATCATCATTTACTATTGCTCAATTATGAATTATCTTATTTGTGCTTAAACTGTTTTTACTATAAATGCTCATTGCATAGGTTCTGTGTAGTGTGGGACCTAACTTTGTGATTTATGATCTTAATTTGTTCTCTGCCTCATAGGGCCCCTTTAAAAATAATGTCTTGGTACTAAAAAGGTGGGTCATTACAGAATATTTACTAACTCTACTAATACTTCAACTGGACGTCAACACTGGACAATGGTTAAAATTTAAGTTGTCAAGACAATTGTTTAACCTCTCATTCTCGTACAGTTTTCCAAAGTAGTTCCTATCGAATTGAGTTTGGCTGTAATAGATTTCGAGTAAATAAGAATTGCTTTTTTTTCAAAGCGAGATTGAATAAAATTGTTGCTTGTTGTATAGAACAAAACACCGCGTGACCTTGCTTACATGCTAAACTTGTACAGAACATGGTAAGTGTCACAGGCCCGTTCGTAAGGTCGAATTTTTCGCCTCCGAGTCCCTGCCTGTGCGGCGTATTCCCTCCCTGGGAACACTCAGCCTGTTACTCAACACGCAATAGCGGGAGCCAAGGCCACAAACACTACACTCGTGTTCGGCCGCAATGCGCACCACCGAGGTTGACCCCTGCACGTCCAGCAGATCCACCCGTTCGGTGTTGCCCTCAAACAGCGCCCTTGATCGATCACCCGTGTCTGGCCACACAAACCAGCACTTCGACAGCACTCCTGGCTATCGGCACGCCTTGCCGATAGGCTGTTCCAGGAGTCAAACAGCACCACCACCGCAGCACTGCCCGATCGCCCCACCAGCAACACGCCTGGTAGAGATCGTGCCTCTGTCCTTGTTCGTCTCAGCAACCACCGTCGCCTTGTAAACCTCGACCACGACCCGGTACTAAGGTTCCCTGCCTAAAACGTCAGACAACGAACACAACACAGATATACGGGGAAACCCCAACCTTATATCATTAAACCGACTATAAGGATTACAAGCACTCGAACTCCTCTCAAGTACCTGCTCGGCTTGTGGACAGCCCCCACAGCCTCGCCCCAATGTACCCAAAATACAAAGGAACTCACACAAGGATTACCTGGCCCGAGTAACCCTCCCAGTTGCCAACACCAGCAACCTCACAACGTGCACCTTGGATTCAAGCAAGCGTCTGGAATTCCAGCACTACTCCCAGCGCCGGCTGCAGCAATTCCTTCGCTTCTTCCCTCTCCAGGTTGCTCACGTTGCACACCGATCAGCAAGTCTCACCACGAGAACAAGTACCCAATCGGCCCCCTCTTCAGTCCGTCGAAGAGAAGTTACCTTCTCCACGTCTGGCCTAACCCTTATATACCCACGAACTGCTGCTCCAAGATAACTCCGAATCTGCCAGCATCTTCAACTCCAGAGATCTGCAAGATCCACCGTGTTCAGCAACCTAGACCATCTCCCATCCAGGTTCATCCAACGGCCTTCAAGTTTATCTTCAGCAGTTTGTTGCAACGCCCAATCTGGATAACTGCATATCTTCACCAAGATATTCCAGCAACGTCCAGGAAGCTTATCCCCAAACCGTCGGCTGCACCGCTAGGATCCCGTCTCGATCACCACGGCTCGACCCTAGGCCTTGGTTCAACCTTGCAGCAACTACCGACCAACTGCCAGCAATGGTCCACCGCTGCGTCGCCCAAATCTGCACATCGCTACCGATCAGGACCCAGTACCGCACCAAACAGCGGTACCCGCATGCCGCTCATGCTCGCGCCCATGCACCATGCAGCGCTCGCGCGCCCGCGCCCGTGCACCCGCTCGCGCGCCCGCACGCGCTCGTCCGCGCGCGCTCGCCCGCGCGCGCTATCGTTCGTGCGCGCGCGGCTTGCCCGCGCGCGTCCGCCTGTGCGCACACTTGCGCGACGCTCGGCGCGCTCGCTCGCGCGTGCCTGCTGCTGCTCCCGGTAGCGTGATCGGTCCAAATACCGATCACCACGCAGCGCCTAGCGCCAGTGCTCGATCACAGCACTCGCTAGCGCACCTCGATACGACCTTGCTGCTTTTGAGGTTTCTTCGAACCCAGACCCGGCATTGCTCGGCACACCTTGTACCGACCCAAATGCCGGCACTTGCTGCTGTTCCCGACACCTTGCTCCACCGGCATGCTCGGTCCTCCAGCAGCGTCGTGCAACTCAGTTTGGACTGCAACATAATCACGGGTTAGCCTTGGTGTGTTGTTTCCACCACTCGGATAACCACTGCTATCCCATTCATGGACGTAGGGAATCCAGGAACAACACCCAAACCCTGGTTCCCGGGACGTCCACGAATCAAGGCTGTAACAGTAAGTATATATGAATGTACGACTTGGACTTGGAAATTATTGGGTCGTTGTTGAGTTAAATATTCAATAACTACCCAAGACATCCGTACAATCCTTTAAATATACTTCATATTTTTTAAATATGCATAAAACCTAATTTTAAAATAAAAATTATACTTGAAAATTAAAATATCAAATTTATCAACTAATCAAATAGTTGGTTAATTTAAAACAATTTAATTATTCTTTAATTAAAAAAGATCCGACTGAATATAGAATTTGTTTGTGCATGTTTACCCACATTGCAGCTAGCTAGGAGTCGCAAGGGAACATCAAATGGGTTGAGGAGATTGTAAAGATTGGGAGTTAATCCAAAGACGTGCCCGTTTTCTAAGGATTTAACAACTTACAAAAAATTTAAAAGATAATTGAGCACACTAGAATTCTATATAGTTCAGCTGGTGGTGTTCCTGCCTAACTTTGTTGGGAGGTGATGCTCCCAAAAATTCGTTATTGATGGAGCTTTCACAAGAATTATCTTTCCATGATGTAGATGGTGAATCTTTACAACGGACGGAGCTATTGCACATGTTACAAAGCAAAGCCGTGAGTTAACCTTTTTTTCATCTTTTAGCCTAAATTCTCAACGCTAAAACTTTTTTATTCTTACATTTATTTTCAGTCATCACCTGCCATTCATTTATGTTATAAATTGTATAGATAATTACACAATACAAGCAAACGATTTAACGTAGATATCACAATTTGCTCATCCATTTTCCCTGAAATTAAACGTGAAAAGTAAGAATGTGAACTTAAAATCTACTTTACACGCAATTAGTATATAGTAGTCAATATGCAATGTGTAGACTATAATAATTTACTTTGTTCTTTTTTTTATTATATTTTAATTAGTTGAATTTTCATTTAATCTTGACTTAACACTTTCACCTCCTCTTTTATCATAAAGAAGAGATATATTATTCATAACTTCAAACTTACCTTCATCACATGAGTCATCGACTAGTCTACTCTTATATTAATAAAATGAGAACTGAATACTGGTCTCAAGTAGAATAATTAGCCAATTAAAATATAAAAAAATCTAAAAACTATAATAAAAATAACTATTTCAGATGGTCATGGGTGAATCTCATGGCCTCACTTTTTTTAAAAAAAACTATAAAAATATTTTTCACGGTAGAAAGTCACGGACTTAAACCCGGCTAACACAAAATAGGATATTTGAGAATGGTTAGTCCAACGAGATGATTCGAGCATGCATGGTCAGTTCACTGAGACGATTTGAGCATGTATAGTGTATAGTCAGTCCTGTCAGATGATTCCAACATGTATGATATATTTCACCAGATAATTCGATCACATGTAATACATCCAGCCATACTATTGGGGAACTAATGACTTTTGTCAGTGTTTAGGTTCCAGCATCGTGTTGGTCCATATGAGGTTAGCTTTTGAAGGAGAGCTACCAATTTGCTAACGAGTTAGCATCTTCACTTGAATCCTTTGATTGCAGTTTATGTGAGAAATTTTGAACACGGAATTTTTATGAGGAGAGGTTGTAAAACCCCAACTTTGGGTTAGGGGTTAGGGCTAGTTTTGAGTCAGTTCGAGCGAGCTCAAGCCAAACCAATTTTTGAACTATGACTATGGGGCTTAGATGGCCATATGAGCATGTTATGGTGGCTGAGTATGCTCGATATGTAGATGATATCTTGAGTTAGGCTACAACAGAGTGTGAGTTATGAGTGTATACGCGAGGTATATATATGATTTTGAGTAAGCAAAGGTTTTAGGCCTAGATCTAGGCCATTGTAGTGTTTAGTATCCATTTGGAATTTTAAGGGTATCTCATTTGCAAGCATTATAGGGATTTCATGTAACGACCCACCTGAATCTGGACCGGGCGTTACTTAAAAATATAGTTAATGTAAATGTAACATTCCAGAACATGAATTGAAATAAAACAAGTAAGCCTCGCAACATATAATATAAATCATAATAATAAATCATGTTCTCTAAAATATAAACTAATCGTCCCACAGTCTCGGACCATTTCCTATAGCCACATTTATAACACAAGAGAATAATAAGGAAGTCCACTTTTTTATTATTGATTCACCATACCTAGGTTGGTAAAAGAACCACCAACCACACTTCTATTCTTCAGTCCACAGCTGCTCACCTACGAAGGCAATTCTGCGTTAGTGATAAAACCACTAAGCCGCATAATTAAATGAAACAAGTCAATATAATCCCTATTATCATTTCACCCTTTTTTTAAATCGTTTCACAAGTCTTTTAGTAATTATCTCTCAAGTCATTCTGAGATTAGTAATTTATCTCTCAAGTCATTCTAAGATTCGTAAAAATCATCTACCAGCTCATTCTGAGATTAGAAATTGTCTCTTAGTTCATTATGAGATTAGGTGGTCTCCCAGGTCATTTTGAGATTAGTCATTATCTCCCAGTTCATTCTGAGATTAGAAATTTTCTCCCAGTTCATTCTGAGATTGGGTGGTCTCCCAGTTCATTCTAAGATTAGTCATTGTCTCCCAGTTCATTCTGGGATTAGAAATTGTCTCCCAGCTCATTGTGAGATTAGGTGGTCTCCCAGGTTATTCTAAGATTAGTCATTGTCTCCTAGTTCATTCTGAGATTAAAAATTGTCTCCCAGCTCATTCTGAGATTAGGTGGTCTCCCAGGTCATTCTGAGATTAGTCATTGTCTCCCAGTTCATTCTGAGATTAGAAATTGTCTCCCAGCTCATTCTGAGATTAGTGCCGACAAAGGCTACTAGTTTGGGAAAATACAACATTTCAAATAATTATACCAGTTTGGGAAAATACAATATTTCAAATAATTATACGGACACACATAGTAATTTTAAAGGTGCGGCCCCGTGTAGGACTGAGTCCATTCTTTGACCCCGATTGCGTTCCAATGCATGGTGGTCGAATCTGGGCTTAGGCCGACCAGGGCTACAAACAAGGGAAAATACAACATTTCAAATAATTATACGGACCTGGATATTTCGAACTCGCAGCTGCGACCAATGATCCTAATCTGAACGAGAATATAAAATTATACATAAGTATAATTTTATTCGAGTAGGAATGCATGCAGCTATATGTCTAATATATATATTAAATTTTTTGACAACATAACATGTAACAATTCAAAAATATTAAATATTAAATTCTCAACAAATCTAGTGAGATAATTAATTATTCATGTGATATAATCATTTAAGTCCTACTTTACATTTTAAATTAATTATCTAAATCATAATTAATACCTAACAATTGATAAAATAATTATTACTAATAAACAAGTATTTAATTTTCCTTTGCGATGATAATTACTTAACCCCGATCTTGATGATTTAGTTTACGCTTATAATTTTTAATCGCTACTATTATTTATAGCAATTTAATTAATTAAGTTGTTCGATTAAATTATTTAAAATAATTTTTATTATTCAAAAATATTATTAATACAATTATTTTAAATTATTTGACTCAATAAAGTTTCGAACTTTATTTATTTTCATTATTCTATTTAGGTTCGACGCTAGTGATTGCTACCTGATTATAGTTTAATAACCAATTTTCTACATTACTGACTCGTTATTAAAATAATCACTTTATTTACCTAATATTAAATTTAATATGGTAACGGTAAAATCTTTATTTTATTAATTACTTATAACCGTCCGATTTAATTTTATCGCTTGTTGTGCCGATTAATTATCGACCTTTTATCATTACCGTTTTTTTATTACTCGTGGCGATTTCGTACAATAATTAATTAGTTTAGTAACTTTAACCCATAACCCATTAAAATAATTATTTTTAAAGATTTATTACGTGTTCGTATTATTTTTAACTCAAGTCGGTATCGAGTCAGGTGTTATTTACGAGTTGGTATTATTATTTAACTCGAACTGTGTCGAGTCAAGCATTATTTACAAGTTTGCCACCCAAGGTAATTTTCTTCTTCTTCTTCTTCCCGGCACCATCCCCTGTTCCCGACAGCAGCCGCCCTCTAGCCGCCATGGGCAATCGTCTCCGGCCGCCGTCAATCATCACCGCCCAGCCCTGCCATGCCGTTGCTGTGTCGCCCCGGCCAACTCCGGCTGCCTTCCAGCCGTGGCGACGCCTGCATCGCCTGCCTAGTGGCGTGCTCGCATCGCCGATTCCACCGCCGGCAAGCGTCGCTGCCTCAATTGTGTGGTCACCTCGACACCCTCGACCCCCTATCGACCTTCCCCAGCCAGATTGGAACCCGTCGCCACCCAGGACAGCCAGATTTCTTCACCCACCATCGTTGCCTCTATTTTTGCCGTCGTCCTCTATTTTTGGCCATTTACCACCCCAGGCCGGCATCCACACAAGTGAGATCGACCCTACACTGATCGACGAAGAGAGTAGGATCATCTTCTGACATCGGAACGACCACCGCCACCGATTCCCGGCAAAACTTTGCCTGTGCTTGCCCATCTCAGCCGAAACAGGGGACTTGTCGGCCAACCGTCGTGTTTAGTTTCTTTCTTGTTGATTTTAAACTTTAATCCTCATGATTATAAAGCTTATTATCAAATTAAAATATGCATGCAAGAAAATTAAGAAGAGGGAGATAGGAAGAATACCTAAGCAAGGGAGAAGACATGCCGGTAAGGAAGAGGAGAAGAAAATGCCAATGAACGCTAGGGTGGAGGACATCCTTCATAAAATAAAATGAAATGATGGCTAGGGCATGTGAAAACACCCGTATTTCATTTAACCGGGTAACCGGGTAAATAATAAAATATAATAATTAATCGGGTATTAAATATAACACGTTCGGTCCTTCCCGAACCACATTCGTGTCCTTTTTTTTTCATGGTCTTTACATTTTAGATACCCAGATTGTGCCCTTGTGGGACTAGCTTGATTGAGTTCAGGGTTCGAGGCCCATATAGCCTTCTTGGCTCGATTGTAGCCTATAAACTCATTTTTAGGACTTGAGTTAGTTCTGACTTTAGACTGTCTCGATCTGAGCTTTCCGTCCATATGTATATTGCATATACCCATAGGTGGGCCGCACTAGGCCATGAGTTGTCAGATATCCACATCGTGCCACATAGTTGCGAGTTCCTCATCACAATATCAAGTTCGTATAATTACTCGAAATGTTATGTATTCTTATGTGGGAGTCCTAACACGGGGCAACACCCTTAAAAATTACTATGTGGGAGTCCCGACACAGGGGTAGCATCCTTAAAAAATTACTATGTGGGAGTCTCGACAACGGGGAGCACCCTTAAATACCTACCCCCATGCCAAAAGGGGTGATAGGGCACACTGGCGCAAGACGGCTCATTATACACTTGTGATACGGAGAGGGTGAGTCAATGGCAAATATTGGTAACTTTAGGTCGAGGACCATGTAGCGTGTGTGCACATGCATGAGATTGTAGCTGGATTGGCGGCCACCATCCTAGCATATTAAGAGCTCAGCATATGCTCGTAATCACTAAAAGACGTAATTAATGATGTTGTGGAATATATTAATTGTTTCTTGTAATTATATGACTTAGTGTTTTTATCATTAACGCGAAATTGCCTCCACAAGTATGAGCATGGAAGGATGGGTAAAGTCGGGGTAGCTAAAGGACTCTGTTATTGGAATATTCCTTTCACTAGATTGTTTGCATGGCAGTGGGATTTTGGTTCAGTTCATGGGCTTAGATTATTCCGAGCATTTGTAAATGAAATTTATTGTTATAGATTATTTAAAATCTTGACAATTAATAGAAAATTAATTTACGAAATACTTAGTTTCATATAATAACATTTGGCTCGTGGCTCGGAATTGGCAGGTCGTTACACTTGCCCTATGGCATTTTCGATTGTTTTCAGCCATTTTCTGGCCAACCACCGGTCGGACACCACTGACCATCAGCCTAGATAGCTACCTTACTCAACGGCCGATCTTTTGAGACCAGTCATGACCATTGTTGTGGCCGCGATGGCCGCTAGCGACTGCGCCTCACTTGGCAGCAATACTGCCCCTTTGAGGCCATTTTCTGGCCAGCCACTGCCTGAACTCTGCCAATCGACACCACCAACACCTCCGCCTTGACCCCACGTCCGTCTGTCCACGTTCTCATCTGCCTAGTCGTGACCGAGTCTACCAGCCCGTGTCCATCAGTCCAGATCAGCCCAGTCATTTATTTAACCCATACCAAGTTAATCAGTCCAACTCGATTCGATCTAGCTTGGTTGACCCGTTTTAGTGATTTTCGGACCATGTTCATCCAGTCTTACCCTAATTTTGGTAATTCAAGAACCCCTATATTACTTTAGATGCATATTCACATGATTTAGTATGTTTGGATGTTATGATTATTTTTCTAATTATCTATGAGTGCATTTTTTTGTTTATTTACCTTTTTATTATTTATTATTATTATGTCTCGATTTGTGTCCCATGTATTTAGTTGTAGGCTTGTTAGCAATGTTTTCTTTATTATGATATATTGATGATATGAACACACACTAAGAGCATGCATCATATAGAAACGTTGGTATTTTACTTAGCAGTGGTTTTGATGTACGTTACAGAGTCTGATCTTGTCCTAGATGTATCAATGTGCTTGGAGTTTGGACCACAGGTCCATCGACTCGATTAGCTCTATCTATGTTTGACTCCCTGCATGTCGAGTTTAACCGTATTTTAGACGTAAGACGACATCGACAGCACTTTATCAGATCCCTCCGATGTCGATCCATTTAGTTATGTTTTCTACACATGTTTAATAAAACTAAAAGGATGAGATGCCTTGTTGGTTTTCAAACTGAAGCTCCAGAAATATATGATACAAGCCTCTTCCCTAAACCTATTATACAGTACACGCATTTTTATGGATTTCATAAATAAGAGAGTGAGCGGTATGGACCGCACTAGTACACCTTCAAACCTTGAGGTAATGCGGTGTATGAGGGCACTGCATAACGCAACACATTTTCAAAATTTGTGGCACTAACTTAACTATTCCTTTTGCCACTCGAGTACCATGGCGGGTGTAATATGGAGGATGTGTGGGTGTAAGCGTTGTATGTGTGAATATAAATATTAGTCGTTGCATGCGAGTTTAAGTATGTTTGCTTACCACCGAGTGTAAGGATATTCTAAAGTTTCATAAGTTCTGTGGGTAATGGAATACCCATTTTTCTGTTTGTACTAGTTATTTTTCGGACCAGTAACACTCGTTACTGATATTTTTCATATAATATATGTAGGTCTTACAATCCTAAGTTGATAAATGCTACACACACTTGAGCTCAACCCTGTTATTTACTTTATTACTTTTATTTATATTCGATGTGCTTTGACACGTATTTAACAATGTCTTCCATTCTCATGATACCAAGAAGGTCGTTTCGATCTATTTTATCAATCAAGTCTTACTAACCAACAATTTTAAACATGACTCAAGTCGATCGTAACATTTTTTATTCGGTTCTTAGGTGAACCAAAATTGGGGTGTTACAATAATTTTGTGTAAATATTGTCTTTTTGCAAGGAAGTGTGCAATCTTGACCAATATCAAGTTGGTGAATACTAGTCATGTGCACCCCATCTTGAAGGAGTAAGAAGACTCTCAAGTGGATGATAGTGACATCTACACCAGAACCTCCATATTCTGGACTCTTCTATTGTAATTATGATGTCTTTTACAAAAAAACAAAGTGCCCAAACACACATGCAAGTAAAGAGTCAACTTTGCAGACACCAATCCTTAAGATGGACCACTTGTGGAAGCTGTCAAGTGGGAAACAATTCTACACGTTGTTAGATGTGCAGTTTTGTAAATTCTATACATGCTTTTGACAGGGAGACAGATCTACCTTAGTTAAGCCCACAACTTTGAACAAGAAGTGAACGCACCACCTTGTAACATCCTGTTTTCGATTCACTTATGAACCGAATCAGAAATGTTCGATCAAGTCGAGTCATATTTAGAGTTGTTTGTCAGTACGACTTGATCGATAAAATAGACCGAACAACCTTCTTGGTGTCATGGGAATGGAAGAAATTGTTAAATATGCATCAAACACATCAAATATAAACTAAAACAATAAAGTAAATAACTCAAGTATGTGTAGCGTTTATTTGTCTTCCCACCAAAGTCGACTCAGGATTTGCGAAACCTACATATATTATATGAAAAATGTCAGTAACGAATGTTATTGGTCTGAAAAATAACTAATACAATCTGGCAAATGGATATTCCATTACCCACGAAAACTTATGAAACTTCAAGATTTGCCTCACACTAGGAGATAAACAAATATACTTAAGCATGTATTTATTTATTTATTATTATTATTATTCATTTAGTACTATTCATGTATTTATTCATTATAATGCATGTTTATATGATTACTTATTATTATTAATAATATATTTACTTATTAATATTAGTCTTATTTATGTTTAATGAATTGTGTGTGTGTATGTATATATATATTAATTAATTTATTTATTTATTTATATATTTGTATGTTACTATTTATTTGTATTTAATTATGTATTCTTGTATTGTATAACTATGATATTGTTATTATTCATGATTAATAAGTATTAACTTTTTACTTATTTATTTATTGAATTAATATTTATTTATTTGTTAATTACGTAAATATTTATAAGTTTGCTAACATAAGTATATATGATATTTTCTCGTATTTACTTGTGTATTCATATAGTATAGTACATTATTATTTTATGATTAGAGTACTATTATATGGCCATGTATCTATTATTTATCTAATTAACTATGAGTGTATTTCCCTTTTTACTTATTTATTTATTATTTATTATTATTATGTCTCGATTTGTGTGTCAAGTGTTTACTTATAGGTTTGTTAGCATTGTTTTCTTTATTAGGATGTATTGATGATATGAGCACACGCCACGAACATGCATCATATAGAGACATTAATATTTTACTTTGGAGTGGGTTACGACGTAGGTTACGGAGTTCAAGCTCACAGTAGATGTGTCAATGTCCTGGGAGCTTGAACCACAAGTCCATTGGACTCTCCCTTTGCCTTATCTCTGATTGACTCCTTGCATGTCGAGTTTGATCGTGTTTTAAATGTTGGATGACAACGGCGGCATTGCGTTTTATTGGTTCCCTCTGATGTCGGCTCATTTATCTGTGTTTTCTACACATGGTTAATAAAACTACAAGGATGAGATCCCTTGTTGGTTTTCTAACTAAAGCTCTAGAAATATATGATACAAGCCTCTCCCCTAAACCTATTATATAAGTATAAGCATTTTTACGGATTTCAAGAATAAGAGAGTGAGCGGTATAGAGATATGTATGGACCGCACTAGTACTCCTTCAAATACTGAGGTAGTGTAGTGTATGAGGCTACTGCATAACACAACACATTCTTGAAATTTGTAGCACTAACTTAACCGTTCCTTTTACCACTCGAATACCGTGGCGGGTGTAATATGGAGGATGTGAGGGCGTAAGCGTTGTATGTATGAATATGATTATTAGCCATGCATGTGAGCCAACACTTATTTAAGTATGTTTGCTTACCGCCCAGTATGAGGAAATTCATAAGTTTCAAAAGTTTTCGTAGGTAATGGAATAGCCATTTGCTAGTTTATACTAGTTATTTTTCGAACCAGTAACATTAGTTACTGACGTTTTTCGTATAATATATATAGGTCTTACAAATCCTAAATTGGCTTTGGTGGGAGGACAGATAAACGCTACACACACTTGAGCTCAAAGATGTTATTTACTACCTTTTATTTATATTCGATGCATTTTGATGTATATTTAACATTGTCTTTCATTCTCATAATGCCAAGCGAGTTGTTTTGATCTATTTACTCGATCGAGTCTTACCGATCGACAACTTTAAACATGACTCGACTCGATCGTAACATTCCTAATTTTGTTTTTAGGTGAACCAAAATGAGGGTGCTACAAGCTGCCTCCACCAATTTGGCTTGTTCTTCACTTTGAACCATTTGAAGTACTTGGGACAAGTCCACCAACTCCACTAGACAAGTAGGAGACAACAAGGGGAGAAGGGATCAAGTTGGAAGCACAACAATGGAGTCAACATGTGCCACACTTTGAATGAAGGAAACTATAATGGGCCTCAGGGGGTTACTCAAAAATATGCAAGGACAAAAAAATAAATAAATGCATGCACATGCATCATAGCATCACAAATGGATAATTGATGATGAGTAAGAAGCCCAAAACCGTAAGCTGAACAAAGAGTTCTATGTCAAAGACTAAACTAAATGGAAAGAGAATGCATGCCATGCTATTGAATAAGATGATCTACGCATACCAATCATCCAAATCTGCAATAACCAATGCAACAAGAAAATAATCACCAATACTATTTTTCCCACACCCACCTTAAATATTTGTGAATATATTTTTTGACTCGTAGAATCTAATACTAATTAATTTAGTTTAATATCTATCACGAGTAATTGTGTACCTATTATTATCACTATTTAATTATAATCAGATTAATCATTCACAAATAATAATTAGTAACACCACATAAAAGCATAAAAATAAAAATAAAACAATCAACAACTAATACACAAACTCCCTGATTAATTTCTTAACGATGTAATCTAAGCAATTACTTAGTGATAAATAAAATTTATTTGATCAATTAATCAATGGTCAATCAGTAGTACTTGTTTAATTACATATAGAAGGATGCCTTGTAACTAGTTTACGAACTACATGAGCTTTGATAAAACCACTACTAGGGTTGCTAATTGAGCGAGCCAGCTCGTGAGCATTTAGCGTTCGGCTCGGCTTGACTCGACTCGAAACTCGACATTTAAATGCTCGACTCGAACTCGACTCGAACTCGAATCTTACGAGCCGAGCTTGAGCAAGGTCGTGTTCGACTCGACTCGACTCGGTTGTAACTCGAACTCGACTCGAACTCGACTCGTAGCTCGACTCGAACTCGACTCGACAAAATAATATAATAATATAGTCTTTATATTATATTTTATATATATATATATATATATATATATATATATGAAATATAATAACAAAGAAGCAAGATAGTTGAGATGGTAAGTATTCACCTTGATGACTTCAAGGTTGTGGGTTCAAACCACAATGACCTCACTTTTTTTTAAAGTGAGGTACTTTTAACTTTTAATCGAGCTGGTTTCGAGCTAACGAACGAGCTGGCGAACGAGCTCAGAAAATTAAACAGTTTAAGTATATTCGAGCTCGAGTCGAGCTCGAACACATAAAAAGTATTCGAGTCGAACTCGAGCATGTATGTCCAAAACTCGTTCGATCTCGAGTCGAGTTCGAACGAGTTTCGAACTATTCGAGCCGAGTTCGAGCACATGTTCAGCTCGGCTCGCTCGCTCAATTAGCACCCCTAACCACTACTCATCTCGTCTTACACTATAAAACAACCCACCCATTAGATAAGTATAAAATAATAAATAAGTCCTAAATAGAATTGGTCCTCCATGCTCTAAGCAAACTACCGGCGAGCTCGAACCACACGACCTGTAAACGAACCCAACTCAACATCTAATACAGTCTATATAATGCATGCATGATCAAATGAGATAAGATTAATTTAAATAAATTAATATATATATATATATGCGTAAAATATATTAATAACAATATAACATGAATAAATGAAAAAAGAACAATAACAAAACAATAGTGTGAGTTACAAAAATAAATGATTCAACCAAACTGAAAGTATATAAGATTATAGTTCAAGATTTGGTCAAAAGTTATAGACTTTTATTAAATGTCATAAAAAAAATAAGACGATTATATAACACATTCAAAATAATAATGACTCACCACATGTTCAATGACGAAAATATATAATTCAAAGTATAGTTAACGTATGGGTACCTTGATGCATGCATGATCAAATGAGATAAGATTAATTTAAATAAATTAATATATATATATATAGCGTAAAATATATTAATAACAATATAACATGAATAAATGAAAAAAGAACAATAACAAAACAATAGTGTGAGTTACAAAAATAAATGATTCAACCAAACTGAAAGTATATAAGATTATAGTTCAAGATTTGGTCAAAAGTTATAGACTTTTATTAAATGTCATAAAAAAAATAAGACGATTATATAACACATTCAAAATAATAATGACTCACCACATGTTCAATGACGAAAATATATAATTCAAAGTATAGTTAACGTATGGGTACCTTGACGTGCAACCAACTATGACGAAAAATTCTGGGGAACTCTGGTGGCCGACAATGTTGGGAAAACTCAACCAAAGATGGATGGATGATGTTATAAGGACAAAGTTTTTTCATAAAAAAATGAGAAGAAAAGGAAATAAAATAACCATGAATCTTGATATCGGAAAGCAAAGACGTGTGCATGAATGCATGTGCAATTAATAGACACAACCCACAATGTACTATAGTGTATTAATGTGACATGTAGGGTGGGCATCGGTCAGTCGAACATCATACAATGCATTGTCCATGTCCGTCCACTTAACCTAGGGCAAAAAGTTGGTCATTTAAGGTCAAAATTCTTTGGTCTAGTTAGTCATAGTCGGACATGGTCAAAATTCGGTCAATATAGGAAATTATTTTCATCTTTTATTTATTTTATTATCTAATTATTTTTTTCATTAAAAAAATATTATTTTTTCACGAACAACTAATATCACATTTATATAATCGTTATCTCCTTTGTTTTTCTTTGTTTCTCTCATGTAAATTAGCATAAAAATTAAAATCACTTTTTTTAAAAATATTTGAATAAAAAAATTTATATTATAATGATAAAATTAAAAAAATAAGATTAATGCAAAATAATCTATGGCTAGATATGTGCCAAACAAGCCCTATATTAGAATTGAAAGTTCATCAATCATTTGTCCTCTTAGAGGCTTAAGTAGGAGATTGCAAGGAGTAAGCAAGTTGATTATGGAATGTTCATTAAAAGAGCTAACACGAATTGATCTGGAGAATTATTTGGACGAATCAACTATTCCTTTTTTAGATGGAATAGATGAGCAATTTGATATATTATCTTCGTGGAGATTGAACATAATAAAATATCATATTTTGAGAAAAATTAATCAAGTTGTTTTAGTCACTCCTATGTCAACCGTCTCCTCTGAATCGACATTTAGTATTAGATAACAAATAATTAGCTTAATTATGAATAATTTGAGCCCCAAAATACTTGAAGCATTGATATGTGCCCAAAATTAGTTTAGGAGTGAATATGAAGGTAATTTATATTTTATATCCATGCACTTTCAATTTTTGATATATTTTTTAAGATGCGTTCTTCTCCTACTACTATATTTTTTACTTGTAGAGAAACAACAAAGTTCATCATCCAATTTTTTTCAGAAAAATGAATATTGAAGAATGAGTAGATATTGATTATTATGTTGATGGAGATAGTATTCCAACATCTTCGTGTCTGTAATGAGCATGTGAGAATATTATATTTTGTAATACCCCAATTTTGGTTCACCAAAGAACCAAATCAGAAATGTTACGATCGAGTCGAGTCATGTTTAAAGTTATTGGTCAGTAACACTCGATTGATAAAATGGATCGAAACAACCTTCTTGGTGTCATGAGAATGGATGACATTGTTAAATGCACATCAAAACACATCAAATATAAGTAAAAATGAGAAAGTAAATAATTGCGTTAAGCTCAAGTGTGTGTAGCGTTCCTTAGCCAAGCCAACGGGTATTTTCTCAGTGTTACAGATTTTTGCTCAAACAAATCTAAGCAATGCATGTTTAAGTGTTTATAGAAAGACTGAGATAGATATGAGATCATGATTTAAGTAGATGTCAGCATGGATCTCACAGGCATGTTATAACAAGCTTACAGACACGTCTTCCCTTTACTATGCCAGAGATTTGGACTACTTAGAGTGTTCACAAATTCAATTAGCTGAAGTTGAGACAAATGTGTTCACATATTCAGTTAGCCGAAGTTGAGACATATAGTGACCAAGAGTATTTGGAGCACCAGGGTCATTATAGAACTCGTCTATCTTTTGCATGTCACCACATTAGTCTTTCCTTAGGACATGGCGTGCATTATGAGACGAAGTTATAAGAGATGACACCAATAGAAAGTTTGGAGTATGGAGATACTCACGTAGTTGCGTGACACATGAGCATGGACTATCGAGTACCTTAAATAGATCCATTAGGCATAGTATGAGGTCTACATTGGGGAACATAGACGTTTAGATAGATCCTTGTTGATGGAGGATGTGGCTATGCCCAAAGATCCACTTAAGCACTTGGAACACTTGGAGCATATATGAGAGTTTAGGGTAGACGACTTAGATGTACCACTTTTAATAGATAACAATGGATGAGGATGAGTAGTAAGGTGGATCTATAGTCTCATGGATACTTCACCGCCTCCCCCTCTTCCACTAGTGTATGTTTGTCCCAATAGTATTGTTGGTCACTCTTCAATAGATAGAGGCAGGAACACATCGAGAATGAGGAAGATTATATTTGACCATGGATTTAGATGATTGACCGGATTTCACTTGATCTACCAAGGCCAGATCAGTGATTGCTATTGACAACCAATCAGTACTTATGGGAATAGTTACTCCAGATTTCAAGAAACTGGTGTGAGCTCAACATTATCTTTCCATTATACGTGTCCCACTATGATCCAGAACCCATTGAATCAAACATGCATGGTTGGATAACCTATGCTGAGTTAATAGCAGCTTCCTCTGGGGAGATAGACATATGAAGATAAACATGCTAGAGACAATAATGGGTTCACAATGTACATGATCAGGATCAATCTTTAGCACCTGGATAGCACAACTGCCATCCGAGTAGCACAACTACCATCCGAGTTGCACAACCGCCATGCTACTCGAGTGGCAAAAGGAACAGTTAAGTTAGTACCACAAATTCCAGAAATGTGTTGCGTTACGTAGTACCCTCATACACTGCACTACCTTAAAGTTTGAATGAGTACTACTGTGGTCCATACATATCACCATACTGCTCACTCTCTTATTTGTGAAATCTGTAAAAATACGCATACTTAAATAATAAGTTTAGGGAAGAGGCTTGTATCATATATTTCTAAAGCTTTAATTTGAAAACCAGCAGGGGATCTCATCCTTGTAGTTTTATTTAAGATGTATAGAAAACATGATTAAATAGCCCAACATCGGTGATAAAACACCGTCAATGTCGTCCTATGTCTAAAACACAATTAAACTCGCTACGTAGGGAGTCAAGCAGAGATTAAGCAAGGAGAGAGTCCTACGGACCTATGGTCCAAGCTCAAAGAGCATCGATACATCTACGGTGAGCTCAAACTCTGTAACCTACATCGAAACCCACTGCTAAGTAAAATACTATTGTCTCTATATGATGCATGCTCGTGATGTGTGCTCATATTACCAATACATCCTAATAAATAGAACAATGTTAACAAACCTACAACTAAACATGTCTCATGCAAATTGAGACCCCATTCCTCCTTTAGCCACCGGATCGGTACGACCGCAACCACCTTGCAGCTGGCCATCAGTCCATACCCATCATCACCACTGGCGCTACCACAATCGCCTTCGGTGATGGCATTTTTTATGTCGATTTCCTTCGCCGCCGCCGCCACCACCACCACCCTTTCAGGCCATTTTCCGGCACCGGCAAGTGTCCTCCGGCGAAGCCAACTACCCCGACAACTTCCCCTTGCCAAGATCATCCTTTTGAGACTGACACCGACCTCCATCGTGGCCACGACCACCACCGATGACTCGCACTTGTCTGGTGGCAATTTCAATCTTTTCCAGCCAACCAACGGCCAAACACCACTGACCACCACCCCCATCATGGTCCTCATCGCATGGGCCATCGATCCCAACCAATGGAAACACAACTATGTTGTTGTCGGCTTTTTCTAGCGACGGGCACCGGCCACCCCTTTCGGCTTGTTTGCCCATGTTTGCGTCCGCCTAGCCATGCCCGAGTCTGTCATTCTGAGCCTCTGCCATCAATCCAATCATGTCTGCCTAGTCAATCCAACCCATTTTCCAGTTAGCCCAAACCGAGTTGATTCAGCCCATTCGAATCGGTCTGGTTAAGCTTGGTTTGGTCCAATTTCGCTCATTTTCAGCTGTTTTCAGCCTTTTTAACCTTTTTTTATAATTTGAGAACCCCTATATTAGTTAAGATGCATATTAACATGATTGGACGTTATAATTATTATTTTTTATTTATTATTTTATTTATTATTATTATTATTATTATTATTATTTATTTTTATTTATATGTTTATCCTATATGACGAATTTTTACATGATTATTTGTTATTATTAATCTTATATATACTTATGAATAATAGTCTTATTATGTTTAGTAAATTGTATATATTTATTTGTTCGTTATGTGTATGTTATTATTTATTTGTATTTAATTATGTATTCTTGTATTGTATAACTATGATGTTATTAATATTCATGATTAATCAGTATTAACTATTTATTTATTTATTTATTGAATTATTATATATTTATTGAATTATTTATGTATTTATATATTTACTAACACAATTATATATTGATATTTATTTGTGTTTACCCGTGTATTTATATAGTATAATTATATTATTATTTTATGATTAGAATATTATTTATGTTCATATATTTATTATTTTATTATTTATCTAATTATCTATAAGTGCATTTGTTGGTTTATTTATTTATTTATTATTTATTATTATTCTATTTTGATTTGTATGCCACATATTTAGTTATAGGTTTGTTACCACTGTTTTTTATTAGGATGTATTGCTCATATGATCACACACCGCAAGCATATATCATATAGAGACATTAACATTTTACTTATAAGTGGGTTTCGATGTAGATTACGAAATCCGAGCTCGCCGTAGATGTGTCAATGCGCTTGGAGCTTGGACCACAGGTCTATAGGACTCTCCCTTTGCTTGATTTATGTTTGACTCCCTACGTGTCAAGTTTAATCGTGTTTTAAATGTAAGATGACATTGGCGGCGTTTTATTGAATCCCTCTGATGTCGGCCCATTTAGCTATATTTTCTACACATGGTTAATAAAACTACAAAGATAAGATCCGGCTTTCGAACTGAAGCTCCAGAAATATATAATGCAACCCTCTTCTCTAAACCTATAATATATGTACACACATGTTTACGGATTTCACAAATAAGAGAGTTAGCGGTATGAAGATATGTATAGACCGCACTAGTAGTCCTTCAAACACAAAGGTAGTACTGTGTATGAAGGTATTGCGTAGCGAAGCACATTTCTAGAATTTGTGGCACTAACTTAACCGTCCCTTTTGCCACTCGAGTACCGTGGTAGGTATAATATGGAAGATGTGAGGGCGTAAGCGTTGTATTTATAAATATTAATATTAGCCATGAATGCGAGCCGACACTAGTTTCAGTATGTTTGCTTACGGCCCAGTGTAAGACAATTCTGAATACCCATTTGCTTGTTTGTACTAGTTATTTTTTGGATTAGTAACACTCGTTAGTAACATTTTTTCATATAATATATGTAAGCCTTGCAAATCCTAAGTCGACTTTGGTGGGAAAATAGATAAATGCTACCGACACTTGAACTTAACACAATTATTTTCTTTTTTATTTATATTGATGTGTTTTGACAAGTATTTAATAATGTTTTCTATTCTCATGACACAAAGAAGGTTGTTTTGATCTATTTTATCAATCGAGTCTTACCAACCAACAACTTCAAACATGATTTCACTCGATTATAGTATTTCTAACTTCAAACATGACAATTATAGTCTTACCAACCAACAACTTCAAACATAAAATCGGGGTATTACATAGAGTGTTCACATATTCAGTTAACTAAAGTTGAGACGAATAGTGGCTGAGAGTACTTAGAACTTTGGTGACAACATTGCATCACTTGTTTGTCTTTCGTATGTCATTATATTAGTCCTTTAGAATATAGTGTACATCGCAAGATAAAATTATAAGAGATGACACTAGTAAGAAGGTTGGAGTATGGAGATACTCACGTTGCATATGGTGATCACATAGTGGAGGAAGCTTATATAGAATTAGTTATTATGTAAATTTGGATTAGTCATGATGCAAAATCTCTTCATTACAATAAACTATATTTGAAAAAATGCGTGAGACCTATCATTTTCCACCTGGGGCGGATCATTACATTGACCAATTGATGGAAGTCTTAGCTACATCTCACCATAATAATAACCTTTTAGTGCCTTGAATAATCATTTATAAATTTTGTAATTTTTTATTTCTTCCGTGCTAACAAAATTAATATAAGCTGGAATGGTAATATTTCTATGCCGATTAAAGCTAACATGAGCTATTGGATTGTTAGAACAGTCTAACAATGGACATAACTCTATCCAATTTAAAAATAATAATAACCATATAATTTCAATTGGTAGCTAGATCTCTTCTCTGGTGATATGGAAATACCATACTGATACTATGCAACCTCCTAAACTAAAACCACAACTTTTAAGTTTTGTTGCTTGAAAACGTCAAGTATCCCATTCAATTGCTTTTAGAAATAATTAATCCCGTTCATTAGTGTGAACTGGCAACTCATATTAAAAGTTGCGGGTTCACATATTGCACCAAAACCATCACAAAAGGCCCAGGTAATTTTTAATTTTCACTTTTTAAAAAATTCATTTTTGAAGGCTTCTATAGAGAGCAGGTCATTTTGTGGTTATTTCCTTCTCTAGGTTTTCCCACATGATGTTTTTTCGATGAGATTATTTCTTGGAGTTGCAAGAAAACACATGATGTTTTTTGGCTGAGTGTGTGTGTTAGCGTAGGGAATCAATTGAAAACAGGAAAAGAGGAATCTTAATGAAGTAAATGAATAAAATTAGCAGTGTTAGAAAAAACATTCATATCATATTTCATGCTGAAGAACGTCTATGTACAAATGACAAATTCACAGTATTCTCAAACCTACAAGGAAGAAACACTACCATACTATACAGGTTAAGCATGATTCCATACCTCAGCAAAATTCGGACAAATCAGAAACCGAAGAACATATCAATTATTCCAGGGGGCGGGAAGAAAATAAGTTTTTTTGAGAGCAAAACAGCGTCTGATTATTGGGCAATTCCAAGCTTCTTTGGCTAATAATCGACCTAAGATTCGCAAAGCTTATTCAGCTACTCCAATAATCTTGATCACACAGATGCGTTCCAAGCTTTCTCCCTTCATCCTATTTTTATTCATTAAAAAAACAAATTAGCACGCACCCAATGAATTGTATTTTACAAACTAATTCTAAGAGCTTCTTTTCTAAAAGAGCCTTACTACCTCAAGAAAAGAGAAAACTCAAGTAGCTTACTTATTCCACCCATTATATTATATAATAAATCTGCAACACAAGAGTTTCTAAGATTTTTATCGGTTCAATTAACTTAAAATCAACATGGTTCAAAATATTCTGCATCACATTGGTTCATATAGCCCATATGTCCTTTCATTAATTCAATGTTATAGACATTTTTCTCACATCTGTGCTTTGGAGAATTAACTTACACGAAAAAAATACCACCACAGCAAGCAGTAAATATAAGAAGCACTAGTATTTGATGAACAGCTAAGAAATTAATAATAAGCAAACTAATTTAATGTACAATAAATATTAGCTGCTGTGGCAGTTATGCACCTACTTCTGACCAATCGTGGCAATTTATCTTCCTTATCCCAACAAAAGAACAGTGGAAGGAAAGAATTCCCACGATACTGCATTCTAAAATGAATGCAGTCATTTGTCAGATTCGAAATGTACACATTTTATGTTGTGCATTGGCCTTCGCTTATTTATGGGCACCAGAAGTGAATGAGAAACGAGAATACTGTTTGTCAAGAAGACCACAAAATTACATAGAGAGCAAAGAGAGAGGACCTCTTCATCAGCAAAATAATCCGATGGAGACCAGACAAGAATTTGCGTGTCATTGCTTCCAGTATACAGCTCCTGCATAAGATGAAAAGACAGCATCTATCATGTCTCAAGTAATACAAAGTAGGAAGTATTGTAAGAAAATAAAAAAGTAAATTGAAGACACAACACAGGGGTGCCAAACACAAACCTGATCCTGATGACTGTAACAACAGCAGTTGACACATTCATAGTGGCCATATAAGGGCATTGAGGTCCTGCCCGACCATAACTCAAATGCCTAAGGAAAAGAGGATACATCAAATAAGTTCTTAAACACTTATAAAAACTGCAGCACATTGCTCTATACCTTGACAGAAATCATGCATGGAACAAAAACTAAAGAAGAGTCATCAGCAACGGCCAGTTGGATTGGCTTGCTGGTTGGCAGTCTCATGTTATCATAATTCACTAAAGTGTTCCGACCAGACTCGATGTCCCACAGTCTGATTCTAGAATCAGAACCTGAAAGAGGATTGCAGAATATTTAGACCCAATAAAAAAGTATAGTATGTTAATTTGAAAATGAAGAAACTACGTTTGAAGTGATAAACAAAGTAGTTCCAAAATTGTCAACTAGATATTTTCATCACAGTGCTTCAAATTCATTTTCAAAATATATTGGGCATAATAGCTACAAACTATCTGTTTAAACTGTTTGGCGTATGGACCTTATAAAAACAAAAGATTATTTTTATTCATACAGTTAATAGATATCATTTAACAAACCTTGTATGACCCTGAGTCCTATCACATATAAGACATAAGTTTACCAAATAAACACAATACCACCAAAGTTAACTCATCCGACTTTATATAAATACAGAGAGAAGCCATAGTTATTATCAAAAGGGGAAAGAAAAAAGCATAAGAATTGACCTGCACTTATTAGATAGAGGCCATCACCAGTTACTTTAAGACCAGTTACAGAACCATAATGAGCAGTAGCTCGATTATGACTTGACACCATCCCAGGATGTTGCCTTTCTAATGATACTCCTTTCCTTTGGTGGTAATTCTTTTGACCAGATAGCTTCATACCACTACCAGAATTCCTCTTTGAGATCTGCTCCTGACAAAAGCAGGACGGACAGTAAGACTTATGCCTCAGAGCTTGTTCATACAGAATGATTTCCAGAAGATGGTAAGTTATGCTTAAACAAGAGAACGCATCTATTCTAAAATTATCATAACGAGGAAAGAACAAGTGCATATAGAACATGGAGAAAAAGTAAGGGGAGGAAGAAAATCTCACTTTTGTCGAATTCTTCTCTAGCAATGGTGGCCGTCTACCAAGTTGCGAGTGCGACTGATCAAGGACAAGAAAACAACCAGCTCTTCGTATATCCCAAAATCGAATAGCGCCATCACAACCACCACTCATCAAAACCCACTCATTTGAAGTAGACCATTGAATGCTCATTATTCCATCTAACCCACAAAGGCAAATTACAAAGACATGAGATTCATCAGCCAAAGGTCTGGTGCAGCACATCAGCTAAACAACAAGCCTAATCCACAATCATCCTACCACGATGACCAGACAGTGTGTGAGTAAAAGCTCCAGAAGCAATATCACATAAACGAACTTGAACATCCTCTGTCCCAGCTGCAATTAGCATATGATCAGTTGCAATTGAGGACATTGCAGTGGCATATACCTTTCCTGGCATTATAAAATTTGTAACCACCTACAGGAAACAAAGCAAAACCATAAGAAACTCATTGTCAGAAGAGAAAAGCATCCAGACTCATTTGGCAGTTATAAAAATTCATAAATGACTCAAAACAATCTAAATCCTAGTATCCTAATATCTACATTAAACCAAACCAAACTCCTAAAATGATGTCATCTCGATCATCTTTGCCTCAAACCTGATTACAATCATAAAAAGAGATCTCCTAATTACATTTCCAAATTAAAGATATCTGAGTTTGTTTGAACTTTAAAAAAAACGATAAAAATCCTTATGATTTGCAATTTTATATTTCTAAGAATATATCATACTAAGAGTTGTGAAGTCTAAAAATCCGAATAATTCTAAACTAATCTCAATTTGTTAAATATCAACGATGAGGTTATAAACATCATCTTTTTTTTTATCAATTTCGTTGCTATTGTTCAATCAAAGAACCCTTTGTGTTTCCTCAATGGTGTTAAAGATACCACAAGCTATTTAAGCATAGAAAACACCAATAAAACTCATTATAAGGCATCACCAAGTCACGAGTTGTAATTGTAGAATTCAGCAAATGTTAATTGACCTAAGAGTTCTATCAAGCCAAAAAATCCGGAAAAAAATTGTAAACCAATGCCCATGGATTAAATCTAGAACAATAAAAAAAAGATAATTGAAAATTAAAAAAATCTAAGGTCTCAACCATCAAATCTTTTATGGATTTTATTAATTTAGTTTTGTTCATCAAAGAACCCATGCTTTTACCTGATTAGTGTTAACTATCAAAGATATATCAGTTTGATGGGAAGTATGGTACATAGGAAAGGCCAATGACAGTGCTAATCATGAATTCAAATGGTAGAATTTTCTAACAATGCTAATTGAACTAAGAGACTTCTATCGAGTCTAAAAATCCAAAATAATTTCTAAACTAATCCCAATTTGTAAAATATCAAAAGAGACCTTGTAACCATTAAATCAGTAGTTTATAAAAAAAAGAGCTTATAATCATCAATTTTTTAATGGTTTCGTTAATTTAGTTTTATTCAAAGAACCCCTTCTTTTATGTGAATAATAATGTTAACTGTTAAAGATATCTCAACTTGTTCACAAGTAGAAAATGTAAATAAACGTTCAAGTCAGGGAATCGAATCATAGAATTCTTAGAATACTAATCAAACTAAGACTTCTACTGAGTCTACAAAATGCAAAAATAAGTTCTAAACTAATCTTAATTAGTTAAACATTAAGATTACGGTCACAACCATCTTTACATCTATTTTATGAACATAGTTTTATTCAAATAACCCGTATTGCATGACTTGTTTACCTGAATAGTGTTGGCATCCCTTGATTTTACATGAATAGCATTAACCTTCGAGGACATAGACCCTATTACGCCATTCTACATGATCGTATACCATATTTGTGGCAAAATAAGAAAGTCTACGTCATTATGGATAACTTCCATCCATGTTCTTCTTGGCCTACCTATTCCCCTCTTTTGCACATTATAAAATTGTAAATCAAATCTTTTCAACGCTGCATAACCTTTCAAATATAAAAACAAATTCTAAATTATTCCCAATTGGTTAAATAACAAAAAGGAGCTTAAAACCACAATATCTACCTTGTCGACATAGTTTTGTTATATTTCGAGCTGCAGAATTCTTAGAATGCTAATCTAACAAAGACTTCCCGTGTCTAAAAGCCAGAAAATAAATTACAAACTAAACCCAATTGGTCAAACATCAAATTCAAGCTTCCAACAATCAAATAACAACTATTCAATCATAATAGTTCTATTAGTCTGTATTTCACCTGAAGAAGAATTGTATCCCACACATTGATACAATGATCATAAGAACCCATGACAAAGAGTCCAACGAAACGTTGCTCATAAGTAGCAAAGGCCAATAAAAGTTGAAACCATAAAATTTGAATCGTAGAATCCTAAGAATGCCAATTGAACAGAGGCTTCTATGAGCTGTTAAATGCTGGAAACAAATCCTAAATTAATCCCTATTGGTTAAATATCAAAAGTGACCTTATAACCGTCAGATGTTTGAGTTATATCGAGCCTAAAAATCTGAAAAGTAAATTCCAAATGAATCCCAATGGGTCAAACATCAAATTTGAGCTTCCAACAGTCAAATTACATCTACTCAATCAACATAGTTTTATTCAAATAGCCCATATTTCAAATTGTAAATTCATAAGAATGCTAATCTAACTAAGACTTCTGTCAAGCCTAAAAACATGAAATTAAATCATTAGAAACGATTTCCAATCGGTCAAACGTCAAAATGGAGCATACAACCATCAAATTTCACAGATCTAATCAACATAATTCTATCCAAATAGCCAATACATAAGAAGAAAGGCAAATACAAGCTGCAACCATGACTTTCAATTGCAGAATTTTAAAAATGTTAATCAAACTAACACTTCTATCGTGTTCAAAATCCTGGAAAAAAAAATCATAAACTAATCCCAATCGGTTAGATATCAAACGTGACCTTATAACCCTCAAATGTCTGAGATCTATCGAGCCTAAAAATCGGGAAAATAAATTCTAAACTAGTCCCAAGTGGTCAAACATCAAAATCGAGCCCCCAACAATCAACAAATTACGTCTATCCAACTCACATGGTTCGACTCAAATAGCCCTCATTATTTTTACCTGAACGGTGTTGGTATCCCACACATTGATGCAATGATCGTAGGAAGCGGTGACAAAGAGTCCGGTGTCAACCGGGTACCAAATCGCAGACGAGACGGCGTACTTGTGACCCCGTTCATGCTGCTTGTCGACGACAAAGATAGACCGGTGCTGGGAAACAAGCCCACCGCCCAGAAACTCGGATGCGCGCTGCACGTCCCAAACAGCAACGGATCCGTCCGACGCAGCGGACAGCAAGTACCGGCCCTCCGTCAGATCAACCTGACCTAAATTGGAATCACCCCCAATAAGAGCCATATTTTTACGAAGTAAGGAGAAGGTAAAAAATTAAAAATATGGTTACGATGGACTGACATGGAGGGAGGTAACGGAGGAGCGGTGGGGGAGAGGAGTTGCTTGCGGTTGGAGAGGCGGAGGGAGGAGAGGCGGAGACGGCGGATGCGGCTGAGGGAGTAGTGAGGAGTGGCGATGCCCGACTCTCGATCGGATACGGCCTTCCACATCTCTCGCTCTGCATCTCTCTTTCGCTCTCTCTCTCAATTCTCTGTTTGATGGAAGGTCGGGAGGGACAAATCCTACACCACCAAACGCCAAATCCTATCCATGTCTCGGTGTATATCTTACCTATATGTTTAGCTATGATTGATTGATGGTCGGTTTTGCTACGATTGATAGGTATATACAGATATATAGACGGTGGGACCTCCTCCACCCCCTCCACCCCGACCTTGTGAGCGAGAGGAATAAGCTATGAACGAAGATAGAGCTTTAAGCACACTAGTTGCAAAAATGTATTTGGTTATACTTGTGTACAAGGCATGTGCCCGCCTTAGTACTTATAAATTGTCTACAGTTAACGGATACGATAGAACATAAAACCTCCTATGCACGAGTGGGTGCGGAATCGGTCGATTTAAATCAGATCGGCATCGCACCGATCCGATTTCAGGGCCAATTCGGTGGGCCCCAAATCGGCTTCGGAATCGGCCGAGTTCGCCCAATTCCGACAGATTTAACTCGGAATCGGAATCGACCGATTTAAATCGGAATCGGTTTTTTTATGAAATTACTAAAATACCCTATGTATGATTTTTATTAAATTATTTAAGCATGGGTAAAATAGTAATTTGGATTTTAAAAACCTATAATCAAACCCGCTCCCCCACGCCGTCGCCGCTCGTCCGCCTGCCGCCGCCCCGTTTCCGCCCTCCGCCGTGCGTCCCCGATTCCGGGCTCGCCGCCGACCGGGATACTGACTTCGTCGCCGACATCACAACGTCGCCGCCGATGTAAAACCCACGATTCGAGTCAGGGTTTTATATTCAGAACCGGTCGGTTGGACCGTTATCTTTCGAGTTGAGTCAGTTTCAGGACACGTGTACCGAGCCGATGCCAGTCGCGTGTATGAGCTATGAGGGTCATGCGTACCCAAGTATATGATGATAACGTCATGAACACAGTAGAACAGAATGAGTTATCAGATATATGAGAGTATGCCAGTCATTTTTTTATTTTATTTTTATATATAGTGGATCGTAGAATTAGTATTAGGCCGTTTACCGCGTTAGGACGCGTTCGGGCAGTTTGGGTGGGTTGATAGTTCTAGAGCATATCATTATAATTTTTTTGGTGTTGTTTGATTTTACGGGATTTTTCCCGATTTTTATGAATTTTTTAGGATTTAATACGAGTTAGTTATGATACTTGACTCGAGCCGGAGACGAGTCAAGTATTATTTATGAGTTTGCCACCCAACCTTTCTTCTTCACGACGACCTTTTCTCCCCACGCCCAAACCCTCGTGCCGTGCCGCCCCTATTCGCGCGCCACCGCCGCCGCTGTCGGCGCCGCCCGGCCGTCGACCGACGCCGCCCAGCTCGGCAACGACGTCGCCCTGCCGCCCCGACCAAGCCCGGCCACCATCGGGCCGCCGCGACGCCGGAATCGCCGCGCCTAGCGCCGCGGCTGCGTTTGGTCGCGTCGCCGATTCGGTCGCCGGCGACCGTCGCAGCCGTCATCCAGTGGTCGCCTCAGCACCACCGACCACCCAGCGACCCTCCCCGACCGGAACGGAGGGCATCGCCGCCCTGGCCGGCCGGATTTAGCGACCCAACGCCGCCGCTCTGTTTTAGCTGTTTTCCGGCGAGCCGCCTCCTCCGTTGGCCGCGTCGACCTCGTAGATGAGTCGGGCTCGTCGAACCGGTTCCGAGGGTACCCTACATGACCCCTATCCAGCTAGTAGATACCACCGGCAATGGTTGCCGGAAAACCACCGGAAGTCGCCGGAAAACCGCCAGCAACTGCCGGAAAACCGCCGGAAAATCGGAATTTCTGGAATTCGCCGGAATTCATCGGATCTTCCGCGGGGCTCACCCGGTGGAGCCCGATCGAGCTTTGGACGCCGAGGAGCGCCGAATCCGAGCTCCGAGGCGCGCGACGGAACCCTAACCGTCGCCGATTGCCGACGACGTGAGGTATAATTACCTCCGATTGATTTCTTTAAAATTGATTATGATTGTTAGTATAACATGCTAGAATTAAATAATTGTCATGATAAACATATGAGTATGAGTGTAGTGATGATTGCATGATGCAATTAATTGAGAATGAATAGGGAGTGATTTAATGAGGTAGATCGAGTTGAGCATGATAATTGTGTGTGATGTGATTAATGACTAATCAGGGATGAAATGATAAGTTGCATGATGAGATTAAGTGTGAATGAAGGTTCAGCGATCTAATGAGGTAGGAGTCTCAGCATGATAAGTGATCAGGACGTAACTTTGAAAAACACAATAAAATTGGTATGACTAGGATGAGTTAGAATTATTTAAATTTATGATTATTTAACTATTGCTGGATGTTGATGATTGAATTGTGATTGATGTTCATTGTGTTTGATGCATCATTTAGTTAGCGGGCGTTAGTATCTAGTTTTGATGTGGAGGTACGAAGTAGGAGCTCGCCTGTAACACCCCAAATCCGGTCCACGCTCATGAACCGAACCGGCATGTTACAGGCCCCGGTTAGGTCCGCTAACCCGAACCTAACTCATGCGGATCCAATCTCGGCGTCTTAAGATGAAGATACGATCCATCATGAATGAATAAATGTGCAAAATCCTAACATGGTACTACATGAATGACATGCAAATTCAATTCCACGCCATCACAAT
>JAURVB010005276.1:0-16090 GCA_033002965.1 Piper betle
CCATCACATGAACTACCGTTCTTTCCATGTTATGGCGTATTACAATTTATTTCTTCTCTCACTACACAACCCAAGCATATCACGGGCATGGACCCAAGCTAGAATTTATGTAATTTACAAAAAGCTGTATTTTGAAAAAAAATGTGTAATATAAAAATAATTTTTTGAGGGTTTTTACTCAATGCAAACATTTAACCCAAAAAATATTTGTTTTATCAATCAAACTGATTTACCTATCAAAATATGCTTAAAACTTATCATGGTTGCCCCAAAGTTTGTGTTATCCTGAGCATAAAGTAATTCTTAGGTCACTTGTTAAACTTGTTAGCAATGGCATGACATTTGAGGAAATTAAACAATAGACCTAAAGCTGGCCACCTGTTTGAGACCAATGGCACAACCACCTTTGGTTATAATTAACACTGTCCCACTGTGGGGGTGGTCCAATGACCAACTTGAACATTAGTGCATGGCTATTCTCAGCATGACTAATACTGAGATCAGCCCACCAACCTATCCTGTACTTAACCAACTTAGAAGAAGTTAGATCACTGAATCAATCATTTTTATTCCTCAATAGTTTCCCATCAAAGAAATAAAAACAATTTAGATTTTAAAAAAATTTTTTTGGCAGATCCTGTTAATAAACACTGTCAAAATATGTTGGGCAATCTCTCCTATCAAATCAGACATTTTTTAGATCTATCTTTCAACATTTTTAGGCATGTACAAGCAGCAATTTTCTATAGCTTTGCATATATGGAAAAACGAAAAGCGTTCTTTCAAATATTTTTGCTTTGCTAAAATTTTACTCAATCCGTTTCTATTCAAAACAATTTATCTATGTCAATAAAATATAACAAAGAAAAGAAAATCTGTTAAAACTTAATACGTGTACAACAAAGTCCTTAAAATGCACTCTTTTGTTAAGAAAATTTTAATTCAATATACATATCTTTATACTTATACCTATTTTTATTGCGAACTCAACTATTTTTATGATTTTACCCATTTTTATTTGAAAAAAATATTAATTGTGAAATTTAATTCAACTACAATTAGATTTCGTAAATTTTATTTGAGAAAAATTAGTACTAGCAACCCTTGAGTCAAGTACATTCAATGTGAGCCGTAGGACTACACTAAATTTTACATAATAAGGGTAATTTGTTCAAGTTACAAAAACAGATAGTCATGTAATCTAAATGGATGGTTAGATTTTCATATTATTGATATTAATATACCAGTTGTTACTACTACCAAGCCTTTTTTTTGTCATGGGCCTATCAAAATAATATAAAATGCAAATAACTTTTACTATGTCCATAACTAATTATTATTATTAACAATATTAGAGATCCTAAATCAAGTAAAAATATATATATTCAAATCAAATTACACATAAGCATGCTTAATAATAATTTAAAATAAATAAAAAACATAAATTAAATCGATAATACTAATTATGAAGTAAAAAAAATAGTTCGACGAGAGTTCTATGGCGGCATATTGAAGCTCAAAATATTCAATACTATAAATATTCTCCCACACATAACATACTAAAGGGCTTTTTGAAAATAATTTTTTATATTATTAAGTGGTTGGAAAATCAAGCCAATTTACCTATAAAACATAAACAAAATACAAATTATTTAAAATATAATTATTTAGGGCGACCATAGCCGGCCACCACAAGCCTGGGCCTCGAGGGGCCGATTCTGGTTGCCCCAAGATTGGTGGCAGCGACCGGCTACTCATTTATGAGAAAAAATAAATTATTATTTTAAATATTTTAAATGAGAAGGCTATTTTATTATTATTATTATTATTATTATTATTATTATAAAATTTTCACTTTTCTAATAATTATACAAGATTTTCCACGGTAGGGTAATATCAAACAATTGTCCCCATTTTTTCATAAAAAGCTCTATTTTAAATTTGTTCCATCTGTGTAAACGTTGATTCATCTCCTCCCACGCGCAATTGTCTCTTAAATATACGAGAGTGAGACATTGAAGCAATAACTAATAGTTGCTGCCTTGTTATAAAGGTGAAGGCTCTGTATGTGCCACAGAGCTTCCAAAGAAGCACCATCAATGGCAGGAAGTGGGAGTCCAGATAGGATGCCCAAAGTGATCTCTTGCATGTCCTCTCTGCTTGAGAGAGTGGTATCCTCCAATGACTCAATCGAGGAGGGGTGACCCAGAAGTTGTCAGTCTTCCATGGCCTCACGAGGCCCTCCATCTCCATCCACAGCTACTTGGAGAGGATCTTTAAGTATGCCAACTGCAGCCCCTCCTGCTTCGTTTTTGCATACGTTTACCTTGATCGGTTTGCCCAGAAGCAGCCGCCGTCTTGGCGGATCAACTCCCTCAATATCCACCGCCTTCTTGTTACAAGTGTCATGGTTTCGGCCAAGTTTGTTGATGATATGTGAGTACTCGTGATCTCTTGTTATGTACTTGTCCACCAATTTCTATCATTATTTTGGTTACTTGAGAAGTCTGTGTTTTGATTTATGGTCTTGGGTTTTCATGGAAATGAGATAGATTTACGATCACGGTTGGATTTTTTTACTAGTTGCATTTGCTCAAAATTGGAAAAATAGAGTCTTCTTGAAATATACCAATCAGATTTTTTAAAAAAAAGAACTCTGCTCTTATCTGACTTTTAGTTGTCTTTAACTTTTGGTTCTGATAAAATATAAGTTTGTTGATGACATGTAGGTATTCATGATCTCTTATGTGTTTGTTATCCTGTTATATGTTAGAAAGTTTGATCAACAAGTAATTGCATCATTTTGTTTGGTTAATTGACAAGTCTCCTTTGATTTATGTTCTTGGGTTTTGATGAAAATTAGATAAATTTATTTATGATTAGGAAGGTTGGATTTTCTTTCTCAGCTGCAGCTGCTTACAAATTTGAAGGAAAAATGGAGTTTCTTGAATTATATGAGAGAAGTTGTCCTCATTTAGTTGTCTTAACTGTTGGATCCAACATTCCCACCGCTTGTTATTTTTGTCTTTTTCATTTTGCTTAAATGAACTGTCATATCTTGTCATTTCTTACAATTACAAATTACAAAGATTGCATGTACGAGGGAAATAATTCTTTTTAACTCAATTTCGTCATGTAAAATCTTATTACGGAGCATAAGAAACCATCATTCGAGAATCTATTCAAAGCCCAAATTCTGTATTGTATGTGCAGGTTCTATAACAATGCCTACTATGCCAGAGTTGGAGGAATAAGCACCGGAGAGATGAACTGCCTTGAATTAGAATTTCTGTTTGGGCTTGGCTTCCATTTGAATGTAACACCCAACACCTTCCAGTTCTACAGCAACCACCTGAACAGAGAGATGCTATTGGACTCTTCTCCTTCAATCACAACAACAAAACCACTCAACCACCATTCCAGCTTCTCTGAGGATGAATCCACGTCAAGGAAACAGCAGCTTGCTGTTTGATGCTCTCCCCCAATCAAAATAATCTTGTCAATTACTCAACTCTTTCAATCTTCCTCACTCTTGTGTATTTTCTTCTCTGTCATCATTTTTGTGTGTTATGCAGTTTTGTATGTGACGTATAGTATTAGAAGCTAGCTAGAATAACAAATCCCTCTTGTTCTTTTGTTCTCGTTGAGTGTTAACTTTGCTACGTTATAGTTATTGATTGGATATCCGTGTCTGCAAACTCGTATGGTATCCTAACCGTTAATATCCAACCCAAAATAATTCGGATGATATAATACTTTTGGGAATCTAATTCGAACATATAAATATTTTATACAAATATAATTTTTAAATATTAAAAGTACTAATTTATATTAGTTCATAGTAAAATTTATATTTATATTATTTATATTTGAATTTGGAAGGATTTGATATTCAGATCCAGATTAGACACGTATGTACGTTATTATATCCAAATCAGCTCCCATTTGAACTCATTCTTAACTGGTCCATGCCACCCATTTCTAACAAGTTACATGCTGCGCTAACTGAACTCATTTTCACTAAGGTCTATTTGGTTTGCACGAAAGAAGTACAAATGACATAAAAATTTTAAAATAGTTAATATTATTAAAAATGGATATATTTTATATTTGAAGTAATAATAACTACTTTTTTAATCTAAATTAAATATTATTACATTTAAATTAGAGCATAAATAATTATAATTACTTTTGAATGGGTCATTCACATGCACTTTTATATGCAATTAATTTTCTCCCCTTTTATTATCTCAAGATGTAAGAAAAAAGAACTTTTTTATACGGGAGAGCATGAATGACCCATTTGATGATAACTATGACTAATTTAAATACATGACGCAAACAATGAGCATGTAATAATTTTTTTAAAAATATATTATATATATTGTATTTTTAATAAGATTGACTATTTAAAATTTTTATGTTATTTATATTTATTTCATTATAACTAAACATAGCCCTGGCACTGTCATCAGAGGAAATATCCAAGTTTTTGCCAAACCGTGGAAGGATCATGAATCATGCATGGATCGCTTGTCTCGTATGCAAGTGTTTGGCATAATAAAATCGATCGGAGTGCAGCTTATTTGGAATCACGCCCCGGCGGCCTTGCTGGCGTGCTATAAAAATTTCAAATATAAGGCTAGCTAGCAAATGGACAAATGTTTAAAAACGAGGAATTTTAATTGATAGATATTGATAGGGTATTTGGTTGTAATTAAGAATTTTATGTGGAATTTCTAAAAATTGTACAATAATTTTGTTTTGTTTTGAATATATAAAATGGGAGAGCTAATAAAATAACATTTGGCAAAACTGAACTCTTTTTAAAAAGTTGCGGTGATATTTGCCGGTAACAAAAAATAATTCAAAATCAACTAAATAATCTATCCATAATATATAATAGCGAGGATTTTTAATCTCTTCACATGTCCTCTTAGTATTTTACAGTATAACCCTTTATTATTTTCTATTTGTAAAATATTAGTTTTCGATTATAATTAGAATCTGCTGCAAAGTTTCTAACTATTTTATAGTATTATTTTTTCCTATTAATAAATATCTTAAAAAATATTTAGACAGTTTACCTTTTTAATATCACAAATAGAAGTAGAAAATATAAAGCATCTAAAACTATACACGGTTTTAAGTTTACCGATTCTTAAGTAGCAAATTTTTAAAAAAATTAAAATTAACAAATTGATTAATATCAACTGATTAAGATAGGATTTTAAAAATAATAAATAAGATAAGGTTAGAATTAATAAACATCTACTAAAATATAAACTAAGTAAAACAAATAACTATTAGAAAAAATTTTAACTACATTGTATTATATTTTAAATTAATTTAAATTTCAACTAAAATCTAAATAATTTGAAAATAGACACATCTAAATATAATAAACAACCAAATATTATATAATATTGTGCATCGCACAGGTAAGCGACTAGTACTTAATAATACGCCCATACATTTTTTTAATATGGCAAACTTATATTCATTCATCGTTAAAGTTCTCATTTCATCTCACTTAAAAGACGTAGCTACACATTGTTGTGAAAGACGAAATTGGTTATTAAATCAGTTTTCTTTATATTTATGGATTCGATCAAATTTAACCAGTTCAATATCAGGTTCATGATTTATTATGAATTGGTTAGAATATACATATAGAATTAAAAAAATCAGTTAATATATATATATAACTAAAAAAATAGCATTCTTTGGTATTTGAATTTTTATGTCCATGTATGGATCCACATCATTAAGGAACAACTACTTTCCAAATCATTGAATAAGAGGTTGGCGAGTGTAAGCATATGATGTTGGGCCCTTTAGGCTTCCAAAAAGACTTGTAACAAATAAAGGAAACTCACAATATTAATCTAAAAGCTAATTCAAGAAATAAAGTTTCTCAATAACCTATATACAACTTAACAACATCATCTACGATTAATGTGAAATAAATTCAATCTTCTCCCCCTTCAAACATCATCATGACTTCACGATCAATATGAGATATACCCAATAATTTCCCATTCACAAATCATCGTGACCCTGAAACTATCAGCATCTAACAATGTCCTTTTTACCACATAAAACACATGAAAAAGATTTATACAATTAGTGTAGGCAAATACTAAAGCCTACTTGACTTTGATGACAAATTTCTCTTAAATTATCAGGTGTTGATTGACAAACTCCTTTTAAATCATCAGAGGGAATATACGAAAAAGACTTTACAATTGGCGTAAGCAAACACCAAAACCTACTTGGATCTAATGCAACTGTTGGGCCTCTAAAAGAACTTGTAACAATTAAAAGAAACTCACACTAAGATATCATGAGTCTCTCTTAATTCAAAAATTAACTTAAAAATAAAACTTTCACGTTAGCCTATATATAAGTCATCACATCATTTACGAGAGATATAGGATAAACCAACATATGATCTTATATAGCTTATGTGCGTTTGATTGCTTTTCATCCAATAAATAAAATCCAATGGCTAAAATTAGAAGAGCTTGTTTGAGTGTTTTTTTCACAATGAGAGCTTCTTTAAGTTATCATTCTACTCGTTTTCCCCACTCACAAGCTGGCCGAGACATAGAAACATTCTACCTTTGGACAAGGTAGGGCATGTGTATATGAGGAAGGTGGGTGGCATTCTTGCGCAAGGCCGACAAAGACGTTGGGCTGTAATTTGAAAGGTGAACAGGGAGGAGCAAATTGTGATTAGGCGACGAGGGTAACGAGGATGGCCGAGAGGCCAAATCAGACCGTCGACAAGGAAGGACACACCATGTCGGCGCCGTCGGGATTGGAAGAGAAAGGTACATGAAAGAATCAAGACACAACCTCCTTTCTCTTTTATTTGTTCGTTGAGACTGAACAGATATCCTTATGGTGATGAGCATTTCAAGTTCATATCTTCACACTTTAAAAGAAAACAAAATTGATCAAGAGAAGGAAGAAAACCATCACAGGTCGTGTAATCCAACTACTCGTGTAATATTCATATTGATCAATTTATTTATATTTTTACTTTTAAAAATAAATAAAATTGTAAATTAGTAAAAAAACGACAATGGGTTCAAGATAAAAATGGTAGAGTTAAATTTATCATTTTTTTTAATTTTTTAACCGGTTAAAAAAATACTTAGTCATTTTATTTCAATTTAATTTAAAACAGTCGGTAAAATAGGAAACCGACTACTTGCAACCCTATAAATAGGCAAAATTGATGAAGTCCATATTTATGTATAAAAAATAAGGTATGGAATTGATAAAAAACATTAGCATATAAGAGATAAATATGTAAAATCAACAAACATGAAAATCGAGATATAATTATGAGTGTATTTATGTATTTCAAAGTTTCTTACATCTCAAACATGGATTAATCTCAGAAATGTAATGTTTCTAAAATAGTTTCAAAGTAGATAATAATTGCAATTAATTTTTAAAATTTATAATTAACTACTTTGTTTTGTTTTATTTTTTACTTTCAATTGCAAATTTTAATTAAATTAGTTCAAATATTATAAAATTTTGATTGTACTTTTCCATGTCAAATTTAAATTGGAATTTAAATAAAATTTACAAAAATTAAAATTTTGATTATGAAATTTTTGATTTTTTAAAGCATAAATAGAAATTTTAAAATTTTAATTGATTATAAATAAGTGATTTTAAATGGAAATTTGTTTTTTAAATGTCATCTAATATTTAAAAGTTCATTTTAAAATTTCTTCATTGGAAAAGTTGTGTTTGGAATTAAAATTTATTGATATTTGAATTTGAAATTACTTTATATTTTAAATTCTTGTTTTTTGTTGACGTGATCTTCATATATTATCAAATAATGTAAATCATGCTGCACAATGGAAACAGTAAAAATTTATTATATAAATTTAACTAATTACAGAGCGTTTAGATGTAACATTTGTACCTAAATATTGAGGGTCGATTAGAAGTTTGAATATTTTTAGCCGAAGACGATTCACATTTGGCATTTAATTTAATATTTAACTTTAACCTTGAAAAAATGATACTTGTCAAAAGCTTTCATCCAAAAATTTGCAGAAATTTTTTACTATATTTTTAAATTGTGAAATTATTTTTATTTAGTTATCATACGTTATTGTAGAGAAAATTTTTTGTATGTTTTTTAATGTTATACATTTTTAAATTTTAATTTTTAATAACCTTTTTAAAATTTTATTTGACCTAGCCCTCGCGTTACGCGGGTCTAAGCTAGTATAATAATAAGATTGAATAGATAAATGCTTTTTTCCCAAGCATTAACTGCATTTGATATTTTGTTAATATTCAAACAAACTCGGATGGGCCGACGACATCCATCAGAAGAAGGCCCATTAAATGGAGCGGACAAATTCGGTCCCGAACATTTTCAAATTTCAAATCCAACGGCTCTTTCGCTCCCCTCCCCACCTCCTATATATCCGTCGCCTTGACCCAACCCTTCTTCCCCCAAAACTCGCACTCTTGGAGTCCCTCCTCCTTCGTCGCAAATATTCGCAATCTTGATCGATTCCGATTTTCGATTTGGGGCCATGGATTTTCACGGGCTGACGAGGAGGGAGCTGCAGGCGTTGTGCAAGAAGAACCAGATCCCGGCCAACCAGACCAACGTCGCCATGGCCGACGCCCTCCACGCCCTCTCCAATGTCAGTTTTGTGGTCTGTCCTTGGGTTATCAGTATTATTGTTATTAGATTGGGCGGGTCCGGCTTCGATCTGGCTGTTGTTGCCACGTGATCGGTTTTGCTTGTTCTGATTTGGTTTTTGAAGGTCATCTTTTCGTCGCAGATTTTGGTTGTCATTGGTCGAGGCGTCTGTTGTCTTTTTGTTGGGCAGTCTGTGTGTTGTTCATGCTTGTTGGGCAAAACTGGACATCGGGTTTTTTTGTTCATAGATTGTTGGAAAATGTCACTTTTCATATTGGGTTTTGGATCTCATTTTGATTATTTGGGACGAATACTTAGAATTATCGATCATCTTTTTTTACAATTTAATCAAGTGTGTGCTAGAAGTTGTTTGTACTGATGCTTTGGCTTATATCCACAATCATTAGGTGATGACTATGATGGGATAGACAAATATGTGATGATCAGGAAGAGAACATATGTACAATTTTTTATTGTCATTATGTACGTGTTAAACTATGTATTTGTTATTGGTTATTGATTATGGTAGGATAGACAGATTTTGTCAGTCATTGTATACTTTGCACACATACTAGTTAACCGTTGTGAAATTGTGTGTTATTGGTTATATTCTTCGCACTCAAGATTTGAATCATATATTTTGGCATGTTTATCCCCAAACTTGATGCACAGAGCAGTTTAATTAGAAGCTATCTATTGTTGTAGACCTCAAATCTTGTCTCCATCATTCTGGATTCATTTTTCTGATGTTTGAAAGCAGTAAATTCTGTTTTTTCCCCTTTCTTTAATGTTGTTACTTTGTTTGTAATCTAAATTCATCAAACAGGTTGAAGGAATTGAGGAGCTTTCACAACTAGTAGGATTTCAGACGCCGGCACCTTGCAGGATGAGCCAGAGAACATCTAGGAAGAAATCTGAGCTACCACCGGATGCTGTGGTGATCGAGCTCGAGGACAGTGCGGCTCCTGTTTCAAGGGCGACTCGCCACAGAACAGCCGCCAGAGCTTCTGCTTCGAGAAGGAGGGTTACCTCAGAAGAAGAAGGTGAACACCACAGAAGTTGTTGCTTTGGAAGCTCTTCAATCTCCATTACCAACTCGCACTGCAGGGGCAATGAGGGCAACGGCCAGGAAGTCGACTAGAAGAGCAAACGAGGCTCAACATGATGTTGTCAAACCTGTGGGAACCGAGTCTAATTTGAAGATATCAGTTAGAAGGTCTGCTCGATTGAAGTCAGTGGTAGACCAAGCTGTGCAAGTGTTGCCATCAGCTGTAACCAAAAGCAGAAGGAAGAAGATGGCTATTAAGATTGGAGCACTGAATGAAGAACCGGAGGAGTCTACGGAGAATATGGCAGAACTATTGGTGGATACAGTTGAGACTGCTAACTTTACCAATGTGGAGGGAGCCTTGGAGAGTGAGGACAAGGCTGGCTTATTTCCAGCGTCAAATGGTAAGAGATATATAATTGCTGCCCATTTTAGTATGGAGATCCCATGATTGCACAAGCTGATGTACTGTTTTCTTGCCGTGAATGTTCTTATGCAGATTTAACTATTGAAGCAACAGAAGAGATGACTCGACGCGAAGAGAGCAAGTCTGAAGTAGTTGATGAGAAAGAGTTAACTGGTGACTTTAAAAGTGAGCCCCTTCTCCTGGCGGAAGTGATGTCTCCTACCAAAGAGAGCAAGTTAGATGTTGTTGATGCCACAAACACTGCTCTAGTGGAGAAAGAAACCGAGCCTGTGGATTTGTCTGTGAGAAGGTCTGCTCGTATTATGTCAGCGAACAAAGCTGTGGATGAGTTCCTATCAGTTACCAAAAACAGAAGCAAGAAGATGGATGTTAAGATTGGAGCCGCGACTGCAGAACCGGAGGATTTCACAGATAATATGCTAGGAAATATGTCTGCGAGAAGGTCTGCTCGTATTAAGTCAGTGAACAAAGCTGTGGAGGAGTGCCCATCAGTTACCAAAAGCAGAAGCAAGAAGATGGCTGTTAAGATTGGAGCCCTGACTACAGAGAAGGAGGATTTCACAGATAATATGCCAGGAGAAATGGTAGATACAGTTCATACTGCTATGGAGGTAGTACCCTTTGTGAGTGTAGACAAGGCCGGCTTTTATTCAGGATCAAAGGGTACGATATGCTATTCTTGATGCCCATTTTAAGGTCGTTGTTTTCACTGAATTGTACACTCTAATGCGTTCGTGCTTGCTGAAATGTTTGTGCAGATTTGCAAAATGCTGGAGATGAGTTGAATGCAGCTGTTGAAGCAGAGGAAGAGGTGGTGGCTTTAAGCGAAGAGAGCAAGTCTGAAGTAGTGATGCCTTCGAGTGAGGAGATCAAGAATGATGTTGATAATACAAACATTGCTCTACTTGAGGAGGAAACAAAGACTATGAACCAAGTGAGCCACTTCCTTGGAGAGGTGGTGGCTTTAGGCGAAGAGAGCAAGTCTGGAGTAACTGATGAGGAGGAAGAAACTGATGACTTCAAAAGGGAGGAGCCACTTCCCTCGTCGAAAGTAATGATGCCTTCGAGCGAGGAGATCAAGAATGATGCTAATAATACAAACATTGCTCTACTTGAGGAGGAAACAAAGACTGTGAACCGCTTCCTTGGCGATATGGACGAGGAGGACAGTCACACGCAAATGCCATTGGAAGATGGTGAAGATATCGAGTCCGATGTTGTTGGCAATACTAACATTGCGCTACGTGAGCAGGAAGCAGAGTCTGTGAACCAAGAGAGCAATCCCATGCAGTTGCCAAATACATCTAATGTGCTGGAAGATGGTGAAAAGGTTGTGAACAAGTGTTTCATGGAAAGTATTGGAAACATTTCTATTGATGATTCGGCTACTTCAGAAAAGACCGTGTCTTTATTGAATGAAATGGAACTGACTGGGCAGGAGCAGCTGAAATCTTTGAATTTAACTCTTACAGATACGAAGATCGAAGAATATGAACAAATTGCAGGACTTGCCGCGGATGTCAGCGTCAAGGATACTAACCTGTTTGTTGGTGACGTTCCAGTGGAGGCAGTCGATGAAGAACTTGCTGTAAATATCAACAACATCGAGTGTAGCTTTTCAATGGGTGGATGCGGAGATTCTGCTCTTCTTAGTCCAGATGCAACTCCAAGTGTTTTGACTGCAAAGGAGCATGACATTTTAGCCAGCAATCGTGTCTCTGAATCCCCATTTCTTTTAAACATTCTTTATGAAGAAGAGTCATCGGAGAAAGAAAGTGAGAGAATTTTGATGGAGGGTACTGGGAAGACTCCTAAGCAGGAGAATTTAAACGCGAACTCTGTATCTAAGACCACAATTCTGTTTGACACAGCAGAGACGGAAGCAATGTTGGTTGTGGATACTGTGAAGAAGACGCCCGGGAAGGAGATTGTCAAGAAAAATTTCAACTCCAACTCTGTATCTAAGACCCCAAATCTGTTTAACACTGTGACAGAAGAAATGTTGCTTGAGGGTACTGAGAAGAAGACGCCTAAGAAGACTGGTGCTACCCCCGACAAAAGCAACGGAAAGAAGAAAACACAGGAGGACGCAGACAAAGAGAACAATGGTGCCCAGAGCCTTAAGAGAGAAAGTGTGAAGAAGTCATTGCAGTTAGTAATGGAAAAAGCAGCATGTATCAGGACTTGAGCCTCAGACAACTCAAAGTTCTGTACAAGGAGAAGGCCTCCGGGGTAAAAATCTCTTGTTTTTTCTTAAAAAAGGGGGGCTTGCTTATTCTCAATTCTTATTGTTTTTCCTTCCATGCACAGGTAAAGAAGGCTCCCGCACTGCAGCCGCTAAACCAGAATTGCTTGCTGGGGGATGGAAATATTTGAAGTTGGAAAGACTGGAAAGTATAATTTTGTTTTTTATTATCTTCGTTGATGCATAAGAATTTTTACAGCTTTCTAGAGAGGGGCAATGACATGCCATTGCCATCTTTGTATTATTACGAACTTTTTGATGCATAAGAATTTTTACAGCTTTTTCGAGAGGCGGCAATGATGCTATTGCCATAATAATTACAAAGATGGCACATTTATTGTTGTGTCTTGATTCTGAAATGCAACTTTTGTGCATTGCATGGAAACTCAACTGCAAAACTTGTCGTCATTATTTTTTCCAATGCAACCAAAGGAGTAAGGTTGTGTGATTAGGGTGAAGTCGACGAGGAAATAATGGAAGATTATTATACTAACTGTTAGTGAATCAAGTGGGTTTCCTAATTTATTACAGCTAAATTTGAAAGTTCCCCATTGGGTAAATTTGGCTTGGGTCTAAGAGCATAAAGAAAGTAAAAACAATTAGGGATTAACCAAGTTAATTAAGATCAAAATATATATATCAATAATATGTTTAAAATTTTCTAATGTTTAAAACCATTAACAAAACCAAATTTGTGACTAGTGAGAACCATTAACTGTTATTAAAATGTATTTGTGATTAGTGAGAAACATTTCAATTTAATAACATTTAAATTAAATTAAAAGATAACAAATTAAAGATATAACAAATTATTCCCTTTTAAATTAAATTAAAAGATATAACAAATTAAAGATACAATGATAATATAATAAAAATGTAAAAGCTATTTTAATTTTATGTTAAAAATAAGTAATAATCTTAATTAAGTAGGTCTAAATAAGTAAAATATTTTAATTTGAGTAAAAGTTTAATATTTATTATAACAATAAATAAATGAGAAGGTTCATTATAAGATTTCCTAGCAATAAGTATCAGCTAAGAATAGATCTAGTCACCCATTTAGATCACATGGTTTATTATCATCATCCCACCATCTACACATAGTATAACTAAATTTAGAGGATTCAAGCATCCACACTAGCTGATTCTAATTTTTTCCTAAATAAATAACTATCCTAAATTAAAAATATGCAGAAATCCTTAATTTAAGTAATGAATTTTAATTGAAGTAATTGATATGATTATAAATATATAAGCAGTATTTTCAAGTTTTCCCAATTCCCAATTTGGATACTAATATTTGATATTTTCTAATAACTAAATTTATTACTTAGTAAATAACAATAAATAAATCTAATATAGGATTATTATCCTATATTATATATAAATCCAGAAAAAATTATGAGAAATCCAAAATCAATTATTTGATAAGTAATAAATTTTACAGGAAGTAATAAACATCATTAAATTTTAGTATAATAATATTTAAAAATTTTCTTAATAATATAATAATAATAATAATAATCTTAAATTAAATAAGTATTTATGGGTCATAGAGATATTACGGGTTACAATCAATTACAATGCAATAAAAGGCTGTGATGCGATTAAATATCATTGTAAATTGTGTCGATATGATAATCTATATTATATATAAATCCAAAAAAATTATGAGAAATCCAAAATCAATTATTTGATAAGTAATAAATTTTAATTGAAGTAATAAACATCGTTTGAAAATTGTTGTTCGATTTGCCCTTAATACTATATATATATATATATATCAGCACAATCTCCGTGGAGAACTGTGTCTGTGGGTCCCTCTGTCCCCACTGTGGGTCCCTCTGTCCTACTATGGGTCCCTCTACTGTGGGTCCTCTGTCCCCTGTAGGCCCCAATGTGGGTCCCTCCTCTGGGCCCAAGGTGGAGCCCAAGTGAGTAACCGGTTACCCAGGTAAGAGGTGTTGTGCCTTTTGAAGTCTATAAATTAAGAGTCCCTCTTCACTTGAGGAGCACCACGAAAACTCTCCAGCTCCCAAATAGTCTGTCTGTTTTCCTTCTGTCAAGCTTTCTGTTCTCTTCCTTTCACTTCTAAAACTTTGATCTTGATGATTCTCTCCTCCTTCTGATTTCAACGTGGGATTTCAGAACTTCTTTCGCCTTTCTTCTTTCTTTCCTTCCAGCCTCATGTTTATAACGTTTGAGTAACATCGCTTTCAGGAATCTTCTTTTTCTTTTCTCCTTTTCCTATTTTCCTTATCACGTTTCTGAGTTTCAGTTTCATTTGAATTTCGTTTGAGTTTCGTCTGAGTTTCAGTTTCGTTTAACAGTTGTGTGTTTGTAAGTATCCTGTTTCCCGGTTTTCAGAAAATCCAAAAACATAAGAAATTCAAAAAATCCAAAAAATTTTATGAAGTTTGCTGTAAGTTTGTTATTTTTATACAGTACAAATACTGTACGAGTTTTGTAAATACATACTTGTATTTGTATACCTGTATGTATACTTTGTGTATTTACTTCTGAGTGGAAGTAAGTGAGTGTGTAAAAGTAAAGTTGTAAATTTACCAGCTGTGAAATAAAGACTATTTTTCTGGTATGTCTTCTTATCCTTTAAGGTTCAAAGTTAACCTATAAATCCCTGAGTTGGATTATTACTCCTGAAAAAGGATATAAGTTTCTTTCCTGTTGCTCCCGAAAAGGGATATAAGTTTATTTCCTGTTACTCCCAAGAAGGGATATAAAGTTGTGACTCCCGAGAAGGGAATATTTTTATAGTGGGTTCAGTATGCTCTGTGATTGCGACTTAGGTTGATCTTTCACATCAGAAGTAGACCCTATTATGTTATTATTGGTTTTAACTTGTTTATTGCTGTGTTAATATTTTATTGTGTGTTGTGCTATTACTCTGTTGTGTAAATTACTGTCTGTTGTAAATTATTGTCTAGTGTTAGGAGTCTGTTGGAAAGTAATTTAAAAACTTTTAAAAATTTTTAGAAATCCGCGCTGATTGTGGTATCAGAGCCAAAGTGATCTCTAGAAACAAGTTCTAGGCTAGGTGACGCAGTACCTTTGGTAAGTCGACGCAAGGCCGTGGAAGGCGAAGTCGCAGTTTGAGGTGTTCTGCTAGGAAATTCCTAGTTTAGGATAAGAATTTGGAGAAAGCAATGGCTTTTTTACAACAACTAGTTAAGAAATCTAAAGATTTAGAAAGTTCTAAAATTACGGAACAACTTGTCTATAACAATATAGAACAAAGGTTAAATAAGTGGAGTATTCCTAAAGTTAAACCTAGTAAAATATATAATAAAAGATTATTAGAATTTAAACAGGCTTATCTAATTAAAACTTATGAAGAATCTATAAGTTTACAGAACTTTACAGATAATCTATCACTCTTAAGTAATAAAATACTAGAAGAGTTAAGAAATGAATATAATTATATACATTTAGGACTTGTACAAATAGCAGTCAAACCATTAACAAGAGATGGTTTAAATACCTCTATTCTATTATGTCTTAGAGATAATCGTCATAATAAATTTAAAGATTCTCTATTAGGAATAATTGAATCCAGTTTAGGAACTGGCCCAGTTTATTTCAACTGTTACCCCAACTTTTCATTATCTTTAAGTGATCCCCATCTAAAAGAGGCTCTGTGTTTAAATATGAAAACACAAG
>JAURVB010005277.1:0-49288 GCA_033002965.1 Piper betle
AGAGTCGGTGATATTGAAGGTGCAGAAGACATTTATGAGGAATGGGTGTCTAAGCAGACCTCATATGATCCTAGAATTTGCAATATCATTATTGGCTGGTATGTTAAAGAAGGGTTAGTGGATAAAGCAGAGGCTTTTTTTAACAATATTCGGGATGGTGGATGTATGCCAAATGCCAACACGTGGGAAGTCTTGGCTGAAGGAAATATGAGACAGAAGAATATCTTGAAGGCATTGTCTTACATGAAAGAAGCTGCATCCATTAAGAAACCTCATTGGCAACCAAAACCAGCAAATGTGTGTGCTTTTCTTGACCTCTGTAAGGCTCAAGGAGATTCTACTAGTGCAGAGTCGTTTACGGAGCTTTTGAGAGAAATCAAATGCCTAAACATGGAGAACCACAAGTCCATAGCTAGAGAAAATAATGAGTCCAATTCATATGTTGAAGAACTAAAACAAGGAGGAGATGTCTCCGGTGAGTATAGTGATAGTGAAGCTGAAATGGATGTCTTTGCTGACCAACAACGCGAATTTAATGCTTCGCCGTTACTGCATTTAGCTAAGCATTAGTAGCCTGCTTATGTGAGGTGTGGAGACAAAGAAATGAGCACATCGAATTGATTTGTCTTTTGCTGCTTTAGGATCAAAAGCCATGTGGGTTGTTAAATGATCCCTGAAGTGATTACAGTTTCATGCATTTAGGAGATTAACTACTGTGACAACCATGAAAATACGGTTCCAACTTCCCACCAAAACCCGGACTGATATATAAGTACTTCATCCTCCAGTTGAGCAGGTGGTCCATCATCCACCTATGAGAAAGTTGAAAGCTCTTATCAACTGAATAGGCTATCTCTACATTTAAGTTCCGCAATGTATAGAACTCAGATGAAGCATTTGTTCAAGGTAAAGAAATGGAGCAGCAAGCTAGCTAGTCTTCGAGTAAGTACATGCAGGATAATATTTTAGGAAAAGAGAGTTTAAACCTTTGCATCAAGCATTGTATATATATAGAGTCTCATTTTATGCAAAATAATGCCGTAAGTTTCCTGGAAAGATTGAATGGTTATTGAAACGATTTATGGGGGAAACAATTCAAATACAAGTATAAAGATATGAGAAATTGAAAACCATGAAAAGAAGAAGAGCTTATGAGTGTGCTTTATGATGATTGTTCTCGGATTCTCGCAACACTTGTTTAATCCTGTCTAATGTGGTACCTTGCATATGGGCAACATTGAACTATTAAAGAAAGCTGCTGTGTGTGGAGGGAGAATGGGTTGAAATTAATTAATCATATGTCCAGCTTAGAGTGGCCACCAACATGTAACACCGACTGTGTTTCATACGCATGCTGCATGTGATGTGAATTGAACAAATCATATTTTGGCCCATGTTGCACTAGCCAATCCACTCCACACTCAAAAAGACTTTCTTTTAAACAATGGACAAAAACAGCTTCCACAGGAAGACACAGCATGCAGGTAATTTCATTTACCGTTGCTATACTGTTTTTTCTCAAAAGAAACTTCTACTACACATCTTCCCATTGCTTATGATTATTGTAGTATGAATGCTGGGAAGTTTGTTTAATCAAAGTCTTATGAAGGAAGAGTTATTTTAGAATGAATCTAAGTGCCACAATGAACACCTCTCACAAGTCACATGGCCATCACATGAACTACCGTTCTTTCCATGTTATGGCGTATTACAATTTATTTCTTCTCTCACTACACAACCCAAGCATATCACGGGCATGGACCCAAGCTAGAATTTATGTAATTTACAAAAAGCTGTATTTTGAAAAAAATGTGTAATATAAAAATAATTTTTTGAGGGTTTTTACTCAATGCAAACATTTAACCCAAAAAATATTTGTTTTATCAATCAAACTGATTTACCTATCAAAATATGCTTAAAACTTATCATGGTTGCCCCAAAGTTTGTGTTATCCTGAGCATAAAGTAATTCTTAGGTCACTTGTTAAACTTGTTAGCAATGGCATGACATTTGAGGAAATTAAACAATAGACCTAAAGCTGGCCACCTGTTTGAGACCAATGGCACAACCACCTTTGGTTATAATTAACACTGTCCCACTGTGGGGGTGGTCCAATGACCAACTTGAACATTAGTGCATGGCTATTCTCAGCATGACTAATACTGAGATCAGCCCACCAACCTATCCTGTACTTAACCAACTTAGAAGAAGTTAGATCACTGAATCAATCATTTTTATTCCTCAATAGTTTCCCATCAAAGAAATAAAAACAATTTAGATTTTAAAAAAAATTTTTTTGGCAGATCCTGTTAATAAACACTGTCAAAATATGTTGGGCAATCTCTCCTATCAAATCAGACATTTTTTAGATCTATCTTTCAACATTTTTAGGCATGTACAAGCAGCAATTTTCTATAGCTTTGCATATATGGAAAAACGAAAAGCGTTCTTTCAAATATTTTTGCTTTGCTAAAATTTTACTCAATCCGTTTCTATTCAAAACAATTTATCTATGTCAATAAAATATAACAAAGAAAAGAAAATCTGTTAAAACTTAATACGTGTACAACAAAGTCCTTAAAATGCACTCTTTTGTTAAGAAAATTTTAATTCAATATACATATCTTTATACTTATACCTATTTTTATTGCGAACTCAACTATTTTTATGATTTTACCCATTTTTATTTGAAAAAAATATTAATTGTGAAATTTAATTCAACTACAATTAGATTTCGTAAATTTTATTTGAGAAAAATTAGTACTAGCAACCCTTGAGTCAAGTACATTCAATGTGAGCCGTAGGACTACACTAAATTTTACATAATAAGGGTAATTTGTTCAAGTTACAAAAACAGATAGTCATGTAATCTAAATGGATGGTTAGATTTTCATATTATTGATATTAATATACCAGTTGTTACTACTACCAAGCCTTTTTTTTGTCATGGGCCTATCAAAATAATATAAAATGCAAATAATTTTTACTATGTCCATAACTAATTATTATTATTAACAATATTAGAGATCCTAAATCAAGTAAAAATATATATATTCAAATCAAATTACACATAAGCATGCTTAATAATAATTTAAAATAAATAAAAACATAAATTAAATCGATAATACTAATTATGAAGTAAAAAAAATAGTTCGACGAGAGTTCTATGGCGGCATATTGAAGCTCAAAATATTCAATACTATAAATATTCTCCCACACATAACATACTAAAGGGCTTTTTGAAAATAATTTTTTATATTATTAAGTGGTTGGAAAATCAAGCCAATTTACCTATAAAACATAAACAAAATACAAATTATTTAAAATATAATTATTTAGGGCGACCATAGCCGGCCACCACAAGCTCTGGGCCTCGAGGGGGCCGATTCTGGTTGCCCCAAGATTGGTGGCGGCGACCGGCTACTCATTTATGAGAAAAAATAAAATTATTATTTTAAATATTTTAAATGAGAAGGCTATTTTATTATTATTATTATTATTATTATTATTATTATAAAATTTTCACTTTTCTAATAATTATACAAGATTTTCCACGGTAGGGTAATATCAAACAATTGTCCCCATTTTTTCATAAAAAGCTCTATTTTAAATTTGTTCCATCTGTGTAAACGTTGATTCATCTCCTCCCACGCGCAATTGTCTCTTAAATATACGAGAGTGAGACATTGAAGCAATAACTAATAGTTGCTGCCTTGTTATAAAGGTGAAGGCTCTGTATGTGCCACAGAGCTTCCAAAGAAGCACCATCAATGGCAGGAAGTGGGAGTCCAGATAGGATGCCCAAAGTGATCTCTTGCATGTCCTCTCTGCTTGAGAGAGTGGTATCCTCCAATGACTCAATCGAGGAGGGGTGACCCAGAAGTTGTCAGTCTTCCATGGCCTCACGAGGCCCTCCATCTCCATCCACAGCTACTTGGAGAGGATCTTTAAGTATGCCAACTGCAGCCCCTCCTGCTTCGTTTTTGCATACGTTTACCTTGATCGGTTTGCCCAGAAGCAGCCGCCGTCTTGGCGGATCAACTCCCTCAATATCCACCGCCTTCTTGTTACAAGTGTCATGGTTTCGGCCAAGTTTGTTGATGATATGTGAGTACTCGTGATCTCTTGTTATGTACTTGTCCACCAATTTCTATCATTATTTTGGTTACTTGAGAAGTCTGTGTTTTGATTTATGGTCTTGGGTTTTCATGGAAATGAGATAGATTTACGATCACGGTTGGATTTTTTTACTAGTTGCATTTGCTCAAAATTGGAAAAATAGAGTCTTCTTGAAATATACCAATCAGATTTTTTAAAAAAAAGAACTCTGCTCTTATCTGACTTTTAGTTGTCTTTAACTTTTGGTTCTGATAAAATATAAGTTTGTTGATGACATGTAGGTATTCATGATCTCTTATGTGTTTGTTATCCTGTTATATGTTAGAAAGTTTGATCAACAAGTAATTGCATCATTTTGTTTGGTTAATTGACAAGTCTCCTTTGATTTATGTTCTTGGGTTTTGATGAAAATTAGATAAATTTATTTATGATTAGGAAGGTTGGATTTTCTTTCTCAGCTGCAGCTGCTTACAAATTTGAAGGAAAAATGGAGTTTCTTGAATTATATGAGAGAAGTTGTCCTCATTTAGTTGTCTTAACTGTTGGATCCAACATTCCCACCGCTTGTTATTTTTGTCTTTTTCATTTTGCTTAAATGAACTGTCATATCTTGTCATTTCTTACAATTACAAATTACAAAGATTGCATGTACGAGGGAAATAATTCTTTTTAACTCAATTTCGTCATGTAAAATCTTATTACGGAGCATAAGAAACCATCATTCGAGAATCTATTCAAAGCCCAAATTCTGTATTGTATGTGCAGGTTCTATAACAATGCCTACTATGCCAGAGTTGGAGGAATAAGCACCAGAGAGATGAACTGCCTTGAATTAGAATTTCTGTTTGGGCTTGGCTTCCATTTGAATGTAACACCCAACACCTTCCAGTTCTACAGCAACCACCTGAACAGAGAGATGCTATTGGACTCTTCTCCTTCAATCACAACAACAAAACCACTCAACCACCATTCCAGCTTCTCTGAGGATGAATCCACGTCAAGGAAACAGCAGCTTGCTGTTTGATGCTCTCCCCCAATCAAAATAATCTTGTCAATTACTCAACTCTTTCAATCTTCCTCACTCTTGTGTATTTTCTTCTCTGTCATCATTTTTGTGTGTTATGCAGTTTTGTATGTGACGTATAGTATTAGAAGCTAGCTAGAATAACAAATCCTCCTCTTGTTCTTTTGTTCTCGTTGAGTGTTAACTTTGCTACGTTATAGTTATTGATTGGATATCCGTGTCTGCAAACTCGTATGGTATCCTAACCGTTAATATCCAACCCAAAATAATTCGGATGATATAATACTTTTGGGAATCTAATTCGAACATATAAATATTTTATACAAATATAATTTTTAAATATTAAAAGTACTAATTTATATTAGTTCATAGTAAAATTTATATTTATATTATTTATATTTGAATTTGGAAGGATTTGATATTCAGATCCAGATTAGGCACGTATGTACGTTATTATATCCAAATCAGCTCCCATTTGAACTCATTCTTAACTGGTCCATGCCACCCATTTCTAACAAGTTACATGCTGCGCTAACTGAACTCATTTTCACTAAGGTCTATTTGGTTTGCACGAAAGAAGTACAAATGACATAAAAATTTTAAAATAGTTAATATTATTAAAAATGGATATATTTTATATTTGAAGTAATAATAACTACTTTTTTAATCTAAATTAAATATTATTACATTTAAATTAGAGCATAAATAATTATAATTACTTTTGAATGGGTCATTCACATGCACTTTTATATGCAATTAATTTTCTCCCCTTTTATTATCTCAAGATGTAAGAAAAAAGAACTTTTTTATACGGGAGAGCATGAATGACCCATTTGATGATAACTATGACTAATTTAAATACATGACGCAAACAATGAGCATGTAATAATTTTTTTAAAAATATATTATATATATTGTATTTTTAATAAGATTGACTATTTAAAATTTTTATGTTATTTATATTTATTTCATTATAACTAAACATAGCCCTGGCACTGTCATCAGAGGAAATATCCAAGTTTTTGCCAAACCGTGGAAGGATCATGAATCATGCATGGATCGCTTGTCTCGTATGCAAGTGTTTGGCATAATAAAATCGATCGGAGTGCAGCTTATTTGGAATCACGCCCCGGCGGCCTTGCTGGCGTGCTATAAAAATTTCAAATATAAGGCTAGCTAGCAAATGGACAAATGTTTAAAAACGAGGAATTTTAATTGATAGATATTGATAGGGTATTTGGTTGTAATTAAGAATTTTATGTGGAATTTCTAAAAATTGTACAATAATTTTGTTTTGTTTTGAATATATAAAATGGGAGAGCTAATAAAATAACATTTGGCAAAACTGAACTCTTTTTAAAAGTTGCGGTGATATTTGCCGGTAACAAAAAATAATTCAAAATCAACTAAATAATCTATCCATAATATATAATAGCGAGGATTTTTAATCTCTTCACATGTCCTCTTAATATTTTACAGTATAACCCTTTATTATTTTCTATTTGTAAAATATTAGTTTTCGATTATAATTAGAATCTGCTGCAAAGTTTCTAACTATTTTATAGTATTATTTTTTCCTATTAATAAATATCTTAAAAAATATTTAGACAGTTTACCTTTTTAATATCACAAATAGAAGTAGAAAATATAAAGCATCTAAAACTATACACGGTTTTAAGTTTACCGATTCTTAAGTAGCAAATTTTTAAAAAATTAAAATTAACAAATTGATTAATATCAACTGATTAAGATAGGATTTTAAAAATAATAAATAAGATAAGGTTAGAATTAATAAACATCTACTAAAATATAAACTAAGTAAAACAAATAACTATTAGAAAAATTTTTAACTACATTGTATTATATTTTAAATTAATTTAAATTTCAACTAAAATCTAAATAATTTGAAAATAGACACATCTAAATATAATAAACAACCAAATATTATATAATATTGTGCATCGCACAGGTAAGCGACTAGTACTTAATAATACGCCCATACATTTTTTTAATATGGCAAACTTATATTCATTCATCGTTAAAGTTCTCATTTCATCTCACTTAAAAGACGTAGCTACACATTGTTGTGAAAGACGAAATTGGTTATTAAATCAGTTTTCTTTATATTTATGGATTCGATCAAATTTAACCAGTTCAATATCAGGTTCATGATTTATTATGAATTGGTTAGAATATACATATAGAATTAAAAAAATCAGTTAATATATATATATAACTAAAAAATAGCATTCTTTGGTATTTGAATTTTTATGTCCATGTATGGATCCACATCATTAAGGAACAACTACTTTCCAAATCATTGAACAAGAGGTTGGCGAGTGTAAGCATATGATGTTGGGCCCTTTAGGCTTCCAAAAAGACTTGTAACAAATAAAGGAAACTCACAATATTAATCTAAAAGCTAATTCAAGAAATAAAGTTTCTCAATAACCTATATACAACTTAACAACATCATCTACGATTAATGTGAAATAAATTCAATCTTCTCCCCCTTCAAACATCATCATGACTTCACGATCAATATGAGATATACCCAATAATTTCCCATTCACAAATCATCGTGACCCTGAAACTATCAGCATCTAACAATGTCCTTTTTACCACATAAAACACATGAAAAAGATTTATACAATTAGTGTAGGCAAATACTAAAGCCTACTTGACTTTGATGACAAATTTCTCTTAAATTATCAGGTGTTGATTGACAAACTCCTTTTAAATCATCAGAGGGAATATACGAAAAAGACTTTACAATTGGCGTAAGCAAACACCAAAACCTACTTGGATCTAATGCAACTGTTGGGCCTCTAAAAGAACTTGTAACAATTAAAAGAAACTCACACTAAGATATCATGAGTCTCTCTTAATTCAAAAATTAACTTAAAAATAAAACTTTCACGTTAGCCTATATATAAGTCATCACATCATTTACGAGAGATATAGGATAAACCAACATATGATCTTATATAGCTTATGTGCGTTTGATTGCTTTTCATCCAATAAATAAAATCCAATGGCTAAAATTAGAAGAGCTTGTTTGAGTGTTTTTTTCACAATGAGAGCTTCTTTAAGTTATCATTCTACTCGTTTTCCCCACTCACAAGCTGGCCGAGACATAGAAACATTCTACCTTTGGACAAGGTAGGGCATGTGTATATGAGGAAGGTGGGTGGCATTCTTGCGCAAGGCCGACAAAGACGTTGGGCTGTAATTTGAAAGGTGAACAGGGAGGAGCAAATTGTGATTAGGCGACGAGGGTAACGAGGATGGCCGAGAGGCCAAATCAGACCGTCGACAAGGAAGGACACACCATGTCGGCGCCGTCGGGATTGGAAGAGAAAGGTACATGAAAGAATCAAGACACAACCTCCTTTCTCTTTTATTTGTTCGTTGAGACTGAACAGATATCCTTATGGTGATGAGCATTTCAAGTTCATATCTTCACACTTTAAAAGAAAACAAAATTGATCAAGAGAAGGAAGAAAACCATCACAGGTCGTGTAATCCAACTACTCGTGTAATATTCATATTGATCAATTTATTTATATTTTTACTTTTAAAAATAAATAAAATTGTAAATTAGTAAAAAAACGACAATGGGTTCAAGATAAAAATGGTAGAGTTAAATTTATCATTTTTTTTAATTTTTTAACCGGTTAAAAAAATACTTAGTCATTTTATTTCAATTTAATTTAAAACAGTCGGTAAAATAGAAACTGGACTACTTGCAACCCTATAAATAGGCAAAATTGATGAAGTCCATATTTATGTATAAAAAATAAGGTATGGAATTGATAAAAAACATTAGCATATAAGAGATAAATATGTAAAATCAACAAACATGAAAATCGAGATATAATTATGAGTGTATTTATGTATTTCAAAGTTTCTTACATCTCAAACATGGATTAATCTCAGAAATGTAATGTTTCTAAAATAGTTTCAAAGTAGATAATAATTGCAATTAATTTTTAAAATTTATAATTAACTACTTTGTTTTGTTTTATTTTTTACTTTCAATTGCAAATTTTAATTAAATTAGTTCAAATATTATAAAATTTTGATTGTACTTTTCCATGTCAAATTTAAATTGGAATTTAAATAAAATTTACAAAAATTAAAATTTTGATTATGAAATTTTTGATTTTTTAAAGCATAAATAGAAATTTTAAAATTTTAATTGATTATAAATAAGTGATTTTAAATGGAAATTTGTTTTTTAAATGTCATCTAATATTTAAAAGTTCATTTTAAAATTTCTTCATTGGAAAAGTTGTGTTTGGAATTAAAATTTATTGATATTTGAATTTGAAATTACTTTATATTTTAAATTCTTGTTTTTTGTTGACGTGATCTTCATATATTATCAAATAATGTAAATCATGCTGCACAATGGAAACAGTAAAAATTTATTATATAAATTTAACTAATTACAGAGCGTTTAGATGTAACATTTGTACCTAAATATTGAGGGTCGATTAGAAGTTTGAATATTTTTAGCCGAAGACGATTCACATTTGGCATTTAATTTAATATTTAACTTTAACCTTGAAAAAATGATACTTGTCAAAAGCTTTCATCCAAAAATTTGCAGAAATTTTTTACTATATTTTTAAATTGTGAAATTATTTTTATTTAGTTATCATACGTTATTGTAGAGAAAATTTTTTGTATGTTTTTTAATGTTATACATTTTTAAATTTTAATTTTTAATAACCTTTTTAAAATTTTATTTGACCTAGCCCTCGCGTTACGCGGGTCTAAGCTAGTATAATAATAAGATTGAATAGATAAATGCTTTTTTCCCAAGCATTAACTGCATTTGATATTTTGTTAATATTCAAACAAACTCGGATGGGCCGACGACATCCATCAGAAGAAGGCCCATTAAATGGAGCGGACAAATTCGGTCCCGAACATTTTCAAATTTCAAATCCAACGGCTCTTTCGCTCCCCTCCCCACCTCCTATATATCCGTCGCCTTGACCCAACCCTTCTTCCCCCAAAACTCGCACTCTTGGAGTCCCTCCTCCTTCGTCGCAAATATTCGCAATCTTGATCGATTCCGATTTTCGATTTGGGGCCATGGATTTTCACGGGCTGACGAGGAGGGAGCTGCAGGCGTTGTGCAAGAAGAACCAGATCCCGGCCAACCAGACCAACGTCGCCATGGCCGACGCCCTCCACGCCCTCTCCAATGTCAGTTTTGTGGTCTGTCCTTGGGTTATCAGTATTATTGTTATTAGATTGGGCGGGTCCGGCTTCGATCTGGCTGTTGTTGCCACGTGATCGGTTTTGCTTGTTCTGATTTGGTTTTTGAAGGTCATCTTTTCGTCGCAGATTTTGGTTGTCATTGGTCGAGGCGTCTGTTGTCTTTTTGTTGGGCAGTCTGTGTGTTGTTCATGCTTGTTGGGCAAAACTGGACATCGGGTTTTTTTGTTCATAGATTGTTGGAAAATGTCACTTTTCATATTGGGTTTTGGATCTCATTTTGATTATTTGGGACGAATACTTAGAATTATCGATCATCTTTTTTTACAATTTAATCAAGTGTGTGCTAGAAGTTGTTTGTACTGATGCTTTGGCTTATATCCACAATCATTAGGTGATGACTATGATGGGATAGACAAATATGTGATGATCAGGAAGAGAACATATGTACAATTTTTTATTGTCATTATGTACGTGTTAAACTATGTATTTGTTATTGGTTATTGATTATGGTAGGATAGACAGATTTTGTCAGTCATTGTATACTTTGCACACATACTAGTTAACCGTTGTGAAATTGTGTGTTATTGGTTATATTCTTCGCACTCAAGATTTGAATCATATATTTTGGCATGTTTATCCCCAAACTTGATGCACAGAGCAGTTTAATTAGAAGCTATCTATTGTTGTAGACCTCAAATCTTGTCTCCATCATTCTGGATTCATTTTTCTGATGTTTGAAAGCAGTAAATTCTGTTTTTTCCCCTTTCTTTAATGTTGTTACTTTGTTTGTAATCTAAATTCATCAAACAGGTTGAAGGAATTGAGGAGCTTTCACAACTAGTAGGATTTCAGACGCCGGCACCTTGCAGGATGAGCCAGAGAACATCTAGGAAGAAATCTGAGCTACCACCGGATGCTGTGGTGATCGAGCTCGAGGACAGTGCGGCTCCTGTTTCAAGGGCGACTCGCCACAGAACAGCCGCCAGAGCTTCTGCTTCGAGAAGGAGGGTTACCTCAGAAGAAGAAGGTGAACACCACAGAAGTTGTTGCTTTGGAAGCTCTTCAATCTCCATTACCAACTCGCACTGCAGGGGCAATGAGGGCAACGGCCAGGAAGTCGACTAGAAGAGCAAACGAGGCTCAACATGATGTTGTCAAACCTGTGGGAACCGAGTCTAATTTGAAGATATCAGTTAGAAGGTCTGCTCGATTGAAGTCAGTGGTAGACCAAGCTGTGCAAGTGTTGCCATCAGCTGTAACCAAAAGCAGAAGGAAGAAGATGGCTATTAAGATTGGAGCACTGAATGAAGAACCGGAGGAGTCTACGGAGAATATGGCAGAACTATTGGTGGATACAGTTGAGACTGCTAACTTTACCAATGTGGAGGGAGCCTTGGAGAGTGAGGACAAGGCTGGCTTATTTCCAGCGTCAAATGGTAAGAGATATATAATTGCTGCCCATTTTAGTATGGAGATCCCATGATTGCACAAGCTGATGTACTGTTTTCTTGCCGTGAATGTTCTTATGCAGATTTAACTATTGAAGCAACAGAAGAGATGACTCGACGCGAAGAGAGCAAGTCTGAAGTAGTTGATGAGAAAGAGTTAACTGGTGACTTTAAAAGTGAGCCCCTTCTCCTGGCGGAAGTGATGTCTCCTACCAAAGAGAGCAAGTTAGATGTTGTTGATGCCACAAACACTGCTCTAGTGGAGAAAGAAACCGAGCCTGTGGATTTGTCTGTGAGAAGGTCTGCTCGTATTATGTCAGCGAACAAAGCTGTGGATGAGTTCCTATCAGTTACCAAAAACAGAAGCAAGAAGATGGATGTTAAGATTGGAGCCGCGACTGCAGAACCGGAGGATTTCACAGATAATATGCTAGGAAATATGTCTGCGAGAAGGTCTGCTCGTATTAAGTCAGTGAACAAAGCTGTGGAGGAGTGCCCATCAGTTACCAAAAGCAGAAGCAAGAAGATGGCTGTTAAGATTGGAGCCCTGACTACAGAGAAGGAGGATTTCACAGATAATATGCCAGGAGAAATGGTAGATACAGTTCATACTGCTATGGAGGTAGTACCCTTTGTGAGTGTAGACAAGGCCGGCTTTTATTCAGGATCAAAGGGTACGATATGCTATTCTTGATGCCCATTTTAAGGTCGTTGTTTTCACTGAATTGTACACTCTAATGCGTTCGTGCTTGCTGAAATGTTTGTGCAGATTTGCAAAATGCTGGAGATGAGTTGAATGCAGCTGTTGAAGCAGAGGAAGAGGTGGTGGCTTTAAGCGAAGAGAGCAAGTCTGAAGTAGTGATGCCTTCGAGTGAGGAGATCAAGAATGATGTTGATAATACAAACATTGCTCTACTTGAGGAGGAAACAAAGACTATGAACCAAGTGAGCCACTTCCTTGGAGAGGTGGTGGCTTTAGGCGAAGAGAGCAAGTCTGGAGTAACTGATGAGGAGGAAGAAACTGATGACTTCAAAAGGGAGGAGCCACTTCCCTCGTCGAAAGTAATGATGCCTTCGAGCGAGGAGATCAAGAATGATGCTAATAATACAAACATTGCTCTACTTGAGGAGGAAACAAAGACTGTGAACCGCTTCCTTGGCGATATGGACGAGGAGGACAGTCACACGCAAATGCCATTGGAAGATGGTGAAGATATCGAGTCCGATGTTGTTGGCAATACTAACATTGCGCTACGTGAGCAGGAAGCAGAGTCTGTGAACCAAGAGAGCAATCCCATGCAGTTGCCAAATACATCTAATGTGCTGGAAGATGGTGAAAAGGTTGTGAACAAGTGTTTCATGGAAAGTATTGGAAACATTTCTATTGATGATTCGGCTACTTCAGAAAAGACCGTGTCTTTATTGAATGAAATGGAACTGACTGGGCAGGAGCAGCTGAAATCTTTGAATTTAACTCTTACAGATACGAAGATCGAAGAATATGAACAAATTGCAGGACTTGCCGCGGATGTCAGCGTCAAGGATACTAACCTGTTTGTTGGTGACGTTCCAGTGGAGGCAGTCGATGAAGAACTTGCTGTAAATATCAACAACATCGAGTGTAGCTTTTCTATGGGTGGATGCGGAGATTCTGCTCTTCTTAGTCCAGATGCAACTCCAAGTGTTTTGACTGCAAAGGAGCATGACATTTTAGCCAGCAATCGTGTCTCTGAATCCCCATTTCTTTTAAACATTCTTTATGAAGAAGAGTCATCGGAGAAAGAAAGTGAGAGAATTTTGATGGAGGGTACTGGGAAGACTCCTAAGCAGGAGAATTTAAACGCGAACTCTGTATCTAAGACCACAATTCTGTTTGACACAGCAGAGACGGAAGCAATGTTGGTTGTGGATACTGTGAAGAAGACGCCCGGGAAGGAGATTGTCAAGAAAAATTTCAACTCCAACTCTGTATCTAAGACCCCAAATCTGTTTAACACTGTGACAGAAGAAATGTTGCTTGAGGGTACTGAGAAGAAGACGCCTAAGAAGACTGGTGCTACCCCCGACAAAAGCAACGGAAAGAAGAAAACACAGGAGGACGCAGACAAAGAGAACAATGGTGCCCAGAGCCTTAAGAGAGAAAGTGTGAAGAAGTCATTGCAGTTAGTAATGGAAAAAGCAGCATGTATCAGGACTTGAGCCTCAGACAACTCAAAGTTCTGTACAAGGAGAAGGCCTCCGGGGTAAAAATCTCTTGTTTTTTTCTTAAAAAAGAGGGGGGCTTGCTTATTCTCAATTCTTATTGTTTTTCCTTCCATGCACAGGTAAAGAAGGCTCCCGCACTGCAGCCGCTAAACCAGAATTGCTTGCTGGGGGATGGAAATATTTGAAGTTGGAAAGACTGGAAAGTATAATTTTGTTTTTTTTATTATCTTCGTTGATGCATAAGAATTTTTACAGCTTTCTAGAGAGGGGCAATGATGCCATTGCCATCTTTGTATTATTACGAACTTTTTGATGCATAAGAATTTTTACAGCTTTTTCGAGAGGCGGCAATGATGCTATTGCCATAATAATTACAAAGATGGCACATTTATTGTTGTGTCTTGATTCTGAAATGCAACTTTTGTGCATTGCATGGAAACTCAACTGCAAAACTTGTCGTCATTATTTTTTCCAATGCAACCAAAGGAGTAAGGTTGTGTGATTAGGGTGAAGTCGACGAGGAAATAATGGAAGATTATTATACTAACTGTTAGTGAATCAAGTGGGTTTCCTAATTTATTACAGCTAAATTTGAAAGTTCCCCATTGGGTAAATTTGGCTTGGGTCTAATAGCATAAAGAAAGTAAAAACAATTAGGGATTAACCAAGTTAATTAAGATAATTAAACATAAACAAAAACTAATTAACTCATGATAAAATATATATCAATAATATGTTTAAAATTTTCTAATGTTTAAAACCATTAACAAAACCAAATTTGTGACTAGTAACCAAATTTATTAAAATGTATTTGTGATTAGTGAGAAACATTTCAATTTAATAACATTTAAATTAAATTAAAAGATAACAAATTAAAGATATAACAAATTATTCCCTTTTAAATTAAATTAAAAGATATAACAAATTAAAGATACAATGATAATATAATAAAAATGTAAAAACTATTTTAATTTTATGTTAAAAATAAGTAATAATCTTAATTAAGTAGGTCTAAATAAGTAAAATATTTTAATTTGAGTAAAAGTTTAATATTTATTATAACAATAAATAAATGAGAAGGTTATATACGATTTCCTAGCAATAAGTATCAGCTAAGAATAGATCTAGTCACCCATTTAGATCACATGGTTTATTATCATCATCCCACCACTCACATAGTATAACTAAATTTAGAGGATTCAAGCATCCACACTAGCTGATTCTAATTTTTTCCTAAATAAATAACTATCCTAAATTAAAAATATGCAGAAATCCTTAATTTAAGTAATGAATTTTAATTGAAGTAATTGATATGATTATAAATATATAAGCAGTATTTTCAAGTTTTCCCAATTCCCAATTTGGATACTAATATTTGATATTTTCTAATAACTAAATTTATTACTTAGTAAATAACAATAAATAAATCTAATATAGGATTATTATCCTATATTATATATAAATCCAAAAAAATTATGAGAAATCCAAAATCAATTATTTGATAAGTAATAAATTTTACAGGAAGTAATAAACATCATTAAATTTTAGTATAATAATATTTAAAAATTTTCTTAATAAATAATAATAATAATAATAATCTTAAATTAAATAAGTATTTATGGGTCATAGAGATATTACGGGTTACAATCAATTACAATGCAATAAAAGGCTGTGATGCGATTAAATATCATTGTAAATTGTGTCGATATGATAATCTATATTATATATAAATCCAAAAAAATTATGAGAAATCCAAAATCAATTATTTGATAAGTAATAAATTTTAATTGAAGTAATAAACATCATTAAATGTTTATATATTAGAATATTCTAATTTTGCCATTTCCCAATTTAAGTATAATAATATTTAAAATTTTTCTTAATAAATAATAATAATAATCAATAAATTAAATAAGTATTTATGGGTCATAGAGAAATTAAATACTAGTGGTTACAATCAATTACAATGCAATAAAAGGCTAGGATGCGATTAAATATCATTGAAAATTGTGTCGATTTGCCCTATAATACATATATATACATATATATATACATATATATATATATATATATATCACACTAGATACTCAAAATCGGAAGAATAAAGAAACCTCGGTGGAGTGTCTTACAAGTCCAACATCTCTAGAAAGCCAAGGTCGTGGGTGGCCAAGAGGGCTCACTTCAACGAGAAATATGAGGTTGTGAGGACTATAAGTGAGTCCATAATAAATAGGTGGGAAAGTTTTACCATTATATAGTATTGGTTTTACATTATATTTTAACGTAGATAATATCAATTAAAAAAATTAAAAATATAGAAAGATTTTTTACCTATCTATTTGTGAAAGAATAAAATAAATAATAAATACAAAAAATTTGGAATCACTAATTAAGAAAAGAAAGAAGATAAATAGTTAGGGAGTTAAATAGAGATTATTACTATTGGGGATAAAGAGACTTGAACCCTTACGATTTTTCAAGTCGACTGATTTTCCTCTTACCAATAGGTGGATGTGTACGTTAAATTAACCATAGTAAGAATGATTAAAAATTTTACCTTGTATTTTGATTGGACTGAGTATTTCGTTGGAATTGAACCAAATTGAATTTCCAAACTAAATTGAACCAAATCAAAATATTATTTGAAACCGAAATTATTAAACTTATATTTAAATTAATTATTATTTTCATCATAAGTTAAGTTAAAACATAATTTAATCATTACAAGTATTTTTTATACATAGATATTGTGTTAAATATTTCAAATAAAATACAAATTTATTAAAAAAAATTTTACGTTGGGTAAAATTCTTAATTGTGTAAAAAATTAGTAATTTATTTTTAATCCTCATGCTGCATGCGATGTGAATATCTTCATTGGCCCATGTTGCGCTAACCAATCAAACTGTACACTCGAAACACTCATTTTTTCAACAATTGGCAACTTGCTTCCGCGAGAGGACACAACATGCAGGTAATTTCATTTACCCTTTATAAAACTGTTTTTTTTTTATCATTATACTACACTTCTGCCCATTGCTTATGAATAGTAGTATGAATGTTGGGTAGTTTGTTTTTTTGTCCCTAGCACATCTTAAACTAAAGAAGTTGAAAAAAAAGACTGAGGATTATAATACAGATGGCTAGAACAAGCCGCATTTGCAAGCTTGTTGGACATAATATTTACAGACCGAGAGAACCAAAAAGCCTAATATTACGAGCACTATACAAAAACTTTAATCTACCAATAAAATTCAAAAGTTAATGCTTTATACGTTGGGCCTTCAACAAATGATTTAAAACATGTTTCATAGGCCTATTATAATTCAAAATTATTTAAAAATAAGATTTGTCTATGAATTTATATATAAGTCACTGATATAAAATTAATCGAATAATTATTTCCCTCACATATATTATATGAGCTTGACTGACATATTATGAAGTAAACTGAGGCAATATCAACCGCAAAACTCTGATACCAGCTTCATAGTCTCGTTACCTGAATACTATTCACGACTAATGTGATATTAACCCAACACTATAGTATAATATCATTATAAAAAACTTCCGGCACAGGAGGCAATCACTGAAGATACTTCGATCCTTGAGCTTTTGTTTCAAAACATATTTCGCTCCTCCTCCAACAGCGTCAAGCCCAGCTTCTTGGCTTGATCTTCGGTCAGCGGATCCGAAACCTGCAAAAATCAACCCACGCTTGGTTTCAAGACTCCAATAGCCCAATCAACCTGCTCTGATTCATTTATAAAACTTTTATCCGCATGAATAATAAATTTAGCACCAACGTTAGATGCCACGTTTTTACTCTTATTGTTAACATCAGAGAGAGAAACCTTCATATGTTTAAAAAAATTGATTTATAAGCATTATTTCCAAACAAATAAAATAGCTTCTTTCGCCATTGGCTATTTATCCGAGAACTTGAAAGAATTACTAGCATACCAAATAGATTCAATGTTAAATATAGCTAACAATATAAAATTATGCTGTTGTGCTTTGAATTAAAACCAAAATAATTTCCGTAGGCTGCACCACATTTCTCCAAAGTCTTTTTTAATTCCTATAACACCAAACCAAATGTTCTTAGCAAAATTGATTAATTAAGTTTAAGATCTTTAAATGATATCTTTATTTATATATTGAATTTTACCCCAATTTAATATTTCTTGGAATATTATATATTATTTACCTTTTAAAAAATTTTATCCTCAAAATTTCTTTTTAGGTTACTCTGGACTTCTTCCATCTCACCTTTCTTGAAAAAATTTTGCCCACAAAATTTTTTTCCGAACTTCCTTCTTCCATCTTTCCATAGCCACCCAATCAATATGGTTCTCTGATTGGTTTTAATACCACTTATAACTTGTAACGTTCGGGCCCAACTATAAACCAATGGACCTAAGTTATCTATTAAAAATTAATTAACCAATTTAGAAGATTTATAAATATATTTATATTATATCTTTCCTAAGGAGATATTAGACATAGGACTGTTTTTTGAGAAATTACAAAAACAACAAATAAAAAATGTGAGAAGCTAATTCATCAGCACTTTTGCAGAACACACATAGGTGATTTGAATTAACCAAAATATTTCTCCAACACAAAACATCATAAGCAGGTAAAATATTTTGAAATAACCTCCACTTGAGAATCTTGTGTCTAGGAGTAATCTTCAATTTCTATCCATCTTGCCCACCAAATTTAGATGGAAGATTTACCTGCACAGTAGGTACATAACTTTTAGAGTATGCCACTATAACAGAGAAACATCCATTCCTAGGCTTTTATTCATGTATTGCTAAGTGCAAGACAAGGTACTACCGATGGGAAGAGGAAGAGTGTAGATGGATAAATAAGGGAATTTGAAGCAGGATTTGCAGAACAAGGTAGACGGTACCATTACTAGATCATGTGGGCAAAACTTGAAGCTTTCAATGAGCAAACATGAACAGCTTCATGGCAGGTTGATGGAGGGGAGTGGAGGTGTCCTAGTGGAGTGGTGCTCAGCAAGACGCTGAGGTGGAGCTTGTCTGTTGTCCGAGTGTGGATGCAATATGGACTACATGTGTCGCGCATGAGCAAAAAGGAATGCCTCCTGTATCGACCTAAGAAGAAGAAAAGGAAAGTTACTCATGCGTTGCAGAATGAAAGACAAGGTACCGATGGGGGTGATGTTGTACCCATTCATGGGTCATCTAATCGGCAGAAGCCAAACTTTTTGTCCCAATTAAAATTGTGGGCAGCTCACGAGGAGCTTGTCTGCTTTCCAGAAATGACCAATGCAATGTGCAGTGCGTTAGGCCCTACGGGCCCTCGAAAGAGACTTGTAAAAGGTGTCACGGGCCTCTTTAAATTTAAAAACTAGCTCATGAAATAATTTTTCTCATTAGCCTATATATATAACTCACCAACATCATCCATGACCGATATAAAATAAACTCAATAACTCTCTTTCACACATCAGGCGACCCCAAAACTATTATTGTATAATAATCTCCTCTTTATTAGATGGAACTCATGTATCATCACCTGGTAAACTCCTCTTAGATCATCAGGTGGTACCCATAAAGGAAACTTCCATAATCGACGTAGGCAAATACTATATCCAACTATGCTCTAATACCACTGTTAAGCCTTATGGGCCTCAAAAAGAGATTTACAATAGGTGTCATGAGCCTCTTTTAATCCAAAAGCTAGCTCAGGGAATAAAGCTGATTTAGGATAAACCCAATACAATAAATGTGGCACGAATGGGTAGGGAAGAATGCCTCCAATATGTTGTTGAGAATAAGAAAAAAAGCTACTCATGTGTTGTTGAGCAAAAGACGATGTATTGATGGTCTATGAAATAACTTTTAAGTTATGAAAAAATAATAATGCATGAAAACAATAAAAAGTACTTTTCTATGTAACTAACTACCTGTCATGGTGGTGATAGTATTGGGTCATCTGGTAATGTTATTGACGTGAGGTGAAATGTGAAGGCGTGGAGAGAGTTAACTGCATACTTAATAAAAGAGTTAGATCCCCACAACAGTTAAGACCCTTATAAGATCCTAAATGGACAATTAAAGTGGAAACGATTCAAGCACAATGAAAGGATTATCACAAATAGATAATCAAAATAAACACAAGTGAATTAAGACAATTAGAAATATAATAAATCCAATTAGATAAGTGGTGAGGGAATCAACCCAAATTCAAACCCCCAACATTATTTGCTTTGATGAATCAATCAAACTATACAAGGAACAAAGTGACTTTAACTTTGATTCACTTAGTTCTCTAAAATGAACAAGTCAAACATAAGAAAACTAAGTGAAGTTTGCAAGAATGAGAATCAAATTAAAATAATGCACACAAATTGAAAGGGGAAGAGAGAAGGTGCAAGGATTTTTAAAAGGTTCCGAACTCGTACTCTTCTCTTTTAGCCCACCAAGTTCTTTAGTGAATAGGTCTTTGTAGTTTCACTGTGGAAACAACTTGTACAAGTTACAAGCAACAACAAAACCTCCTTTACAAGCACCAAGTACCAAGAAACCTATTATTTACAAACCTTCTTTCTCTAGCACCCCTAATGTATCAAGGAAGCTTACAGCCCTAACACCCTTCTAGCGTCCAACAAGCCTTCCTTCTCCAGCGCTAAATGTCAACAAACTTTTCATGCTACAAGACTTTTTTATCAAGCACTTTTCAAGTCCCAAGAAGACTTGCAACTAGCTCCCAACACCCTTAGAGTAACTGCCACTTGCAGTTGCACCTCCCCTTCACAAGTTCATACCTTGAGCCAAGGGAGTCCTCAATCCAAGCACCCTCATTGTCTATGCCAACCATTCACACACACTCTCCAAGCTTAGGGAGTTTACAAATCAGCTTAACCACACACAATCTCCAAGCTTAGGGAGTTTACAAATCAGCTAAACCACACTTGAGTAAAGCCTCATATAAATAAAATCTCTTTTTGGTACACAATCATTCACATGGGAATACGAGCTATATGTCATTTCAATCCTAACACAAGTTTGAGCTTCTCAAATTAATCTTAAAAAGTCAATGGGTTCAACATCATCCAAGCCATATCAAAACACTCCCCGCAAGGTCCTATTTATGTTTTCAACACCTCTCTCAAACTATGAGTTGTTGGGGAATCCACCCTTTTGTTTTCCCCAATAGCTAGTTTTGGCAATTTGTCCATAATGATCCGTTGCTGAATGATTAACCAAAACTTTGCCAATCATTCACTTAAAAATAGTCACTTCATCTTTGGTTGTCATGCGACCAAACCCTAGACGAAGTTTTCCCAACTTCACAATCCTTGCGCCATGTCAGCCGCAGGGTTTCCAAACCCTCTTCAATTATCAAACTCTTAACCAAAGCTTAGCCAAACTCTTCTTTTACTCTCAGTCATGTCATCCATCAGGAACACTTCAGTTACCAAACTCTCAACTGATTGTTTATTGAAAGCCAACGCTACACAGCTTCTTCAACAAGCCATACATATTTGATTGTCGAACCATTGACCAAAGGTCAGCCAGAAGTTGAATTTCATTCTTCTTTGGGTTGCACCTCATGTCTTCAATTGGTGAAGTCTTGATCAAAGTGTAATTGAAATTTTCATCAGTTCAACACTTCATTTGTTTCTTCATTCTTGAAGTCTTCTTATGGTTTCTCGTTCATCAAAGCTTGTAATTAGGGAGTCTTGAAGTAACAATGTCACATCAAAACAAGGTTTAACAAAATATGAATGAAATCATGCATAAGCATGGGGAGGTTCGTAGGCATGTTGAATCTAGAGTTGTTGATGGCACAAAGCATTCTCAATTTCGAAGGGAAAAGTAACTGGAAAAGGGTTGGGATCTAAAGCATGAGAAACTATCTCTTGCTCTACCATTACAAAGCAAAAAACAATGAGGATTCATGATAATGACCATGAAAGGCAAGTGCCCAAATGAAGTGGTTGTCACACTGCACACTTTTCACTTGCTTTACAGGATGTTATTGCATTACTATTCTTTTTTCACTTGCACTACAGGAAGTTCTTGCAAGAAGCCTAAACCAAAGATAAACGTGGCGATAACAAAGTTATTATGAAGGCTATGACATTTGCATGGATGACTTTTTTGAACGAAAGGAGAAAATGCTAGTCTGTGTGAAAATACTATTGATAATGAGAAGCTTGATCCATTTACTTAAATGACCAAAATGATTTATCATGATCCTAAATATTATAAATTAGAGCCCTAAAGGTACAATTGTATTGATGTGTGTTGTGTTCTAAGAATTGCTCATATGTTGTGAAGGCTTGTGGGGGTTCCCCTACAACATTGACGAAGCAATTGTCTATTCTAAACTTTATGAGTATGAGATTAGAAGTCTCAGGATCAATATCATCTCAAATCCTCAAGATACAAATAAATGTAAAAGCATACTTAAATCCATAGATACAGATTTGTTACTTGAGTCATCTGGATCTGGTTCTTTCAAATTGTTATGTATGATCAGTTTATTCTTTACTGATGATGGGATGTTAGAAAGAAAACCATACAAAATTGGGAATCATGACCGTTGATATAAATCTTGATTGTACATATATCGTATTGTAGGGAATCATGACCCTTTAATATGTGAGACCACTTATAGAGAATAAATCTAGCAATCTCCTATATGGTCCAAATAGTACTACATAAACCTTGAGCTTGAGCAGACTCTTGATATCTTATCCTTGAAATATTACAAAACAATTTGGCCCATCAACTACACCAATATAGGATCAAAGCGGGTCATGTCATATGTGCATAAGTAACCTTTCAATAGTCACAGTACCATCATAATTAATGATGTAGATTAAGTAAGGATGTACAATAATTTCATTTAGTATCATGATTCCTTGAATGCAAATTTTCATGCTTTACAAAGGATTGGTTTAATTTGTATAGACTTTAGAGAAATATTGCAAATTCTATTTCCAAAAGAATAAGTGAACGCAAATTTGTCCTAACAAGAAATAGAAATTAAATTGCGCGTAGATGATGGTATTACAAAAGTATACTTCAAGTCTATATAAACAAGGGCATCTCAAATGCAACATCCCAGCACAAAGTGCAACATAATGGGCCCAAGTCATCTCTTTAAAAGTAATTAACTAAGTTGAAGATCTATACTCTATTTACACTTATAAATAAGATTTTACCTCAGTAAACATTAGTTGTAGGACTAAGTTGAAGAATCTTACAATCCACCTACTTTAGTATAAGTGAAAATTCCTACAATTAGCCTGTTGCTAGCCCCAGACCACATCTATTCTCTGATCTATGACCCATAGCCTAGCTAACGTCCATAGTCCAACCACCATCCAACACGGAACCAGGTTGCTCGGATACCATCTATAATGACCCAACCCAAGGCATAGTGTAATGACCCTAATTCATCTCTTCATAAGTAGTTAACCAAGTTGAAGCTCCATAGTTCATTCTCACTTATAATTAAGATTTTACCCCAACAGGTATCAGATGTGGAATAAGTTGAGGGATCTCTCATCAAAAAACCCTAAAGACACCAATAGCCTCCACGAAAATTTTGTTCTATGCAACACTTACGTGAGTAGTTGCATACATATCTATCTACCTAAGTGTCACAAGGTACTAAAACTAATTTAACTTCTAAATAAACAAAGTTAAAAAGTTCACCTTCCTTTTTACGCCAATTAGTGTATATAGAACAATGTTTCTTCATATGACCAGCTTTCTTACAAAAGAAACAGAGGTGACTTGAATTCTATTTCTTCTACTTGTCACGCAAAGATGTTTCAGTGTTTGCAATTTCTTTATCCATAATTTTTTCCACTTTAAGTTTGAAAATTTTACCCTTAAAAGAAGTTGGCAAACGAGCACTTGCTATCTTATCTTTTCGCTACCACACTGCTTGTAAAACCCATGACCCATGTCAGGGTTTTATAATCTGAATTGGTCGGTTCGACCATTATTTTCAGTCAAGTCAATTTTAGAACACGCGTACTAAACTGAAGCCGATCGTGTGTTATAAACCATGAGGGTCATGTGTACCCAAGTAGACCATGAGGGTCATATGATGATAAAGTCAATAAGACAACAACAGAATAAGTAATCAGAATATATGAGAGTATGCCCAGATTTTTTTTATTAGACTATAGAATTAGATTTAGGTCGTTAACTACATTAGGACGCATTATTTATTAGTTGTGGGTGGGTTAATAGTTTTAGACCATGTTGTTCAAGTTAGTTATGGTATTTTGTTGTATTTTATTTAAATTGTTTTGGATTTATTTTGTGATATTGACTTGAAGCAGGAGATAGTAAAGTTTTTATTACGAAATTGGCATAGCCATTCTTCTTTCTCCACCCCAACTCTGTTTTTCTCCCCATTCTTCTCCCTCTATTCAGCCGTGCCACCCACATGCCGGTGACCTCGCCACCAGCCGCACCACTGCTGGCCATCACCGCCGCCGGCCGGTGCCATCGCCACCATGCCCCCACCTCCCTTTTCCTTCCTCCTCTCCCTACCCTCTTCTCCCCATTTTCTCTCCCGACCAATTACTACCACCCACCTTGCATGCGTCGCTACCGGCCACCAACTCCAATGAAGATCTTTGGTGACCCTCTCTAGCCTCTTTCCCCTCCTTTCCGACCTTTCCCCAGCCTGTGCGATGACATGCATGACGACCCATGCTGAAAACAAGGCAGCCACTTGCATGCATTGTTGCCAGCCTTTAGCACTGCCGCTGACCGGTTGTGTGCCACTGCCACCCTCACCGTCGACCATACCACCATTACACGACAACCCCCTATCCCTTACACAACCAGACCCCCTCCACTTACCTCCCACGGCTTCCCATTGCCCTAGCCGGGGCTGTGTTGACCCACAGCCACTGCCGCCACCGCCGCGAGCTGCTCCACCAGCCGCTCCCTCTGGTGTGGTCATCTCCTTCCGTTCGTCTCATCCCCGCCATGCTATCCTCCTCCTTGCCCTTCATCCCTCACAGCAGCACCACGGCATAGTTGCCAATTTGTGGTGTTTTCGCCGGCAACCGGCCACCGTCGCCACCGGCTAGTCGTAGGCCGGCCAGAGCAGCTCTGGTCAGGCCTCGTCATGACCTAGCACGTGCTCCCATCCTAGCCAGCCGAGTCCTCCCTCAGCCGAACAGCATCCATGCCTACGGTAGCTGTTGCCACCATCACCAGGACACCACTTTTAGCACCGACATTAGGTATATGTTACTGCTGATTGATTTTATTTTAGTCCATGATTGTAGATAGTATAAAATGATTAAATTATGATAATTGATTGATGAAAATTTTGTGTTACAGAGAATTAGGGGAAAAGTGAAATTAGGTATTAATTTTTGCAAACGACTAAATATAAGTTGTTTGCATGGAAATATTGTAAGAGATAGTATTGGGAAATTTATACACACAATTGGAGATTGAATTGTGCTAATGTGTTGTTAATCATAATTAATTACAAATGCTATGATTAAAGGATAGTTAAAAACCTTATATTTCTTTTATTAGAGTAATATGTGAATTGGTGATTAATAAAAATATTGAGTTGAACACAATATGTTACATATAGCATTGGATTACGGATGGAATCATGGATTATGTTATCATAAATCAGAATGATGAAATGATGAATTCATGATGTAGATAGATGTTACCCACTAAGTTAATAGATTGTAATTGGAATAGATGATTTATTCATGTTAGTATAGTTGTTATTGTTTCATTATAGATGTATATGATTTTGCTGATGATGTGAGTAATATGATTGAACTGATTAGGATATGACTGATATTATACTTACATGCATTCATATCATGTTTGCATAATATAACTAGAATGGGCATTAGTATTTAGTCTTGCTGTGTAGATACGAAGTAGGAGCTGGCTGCCTATGCGCATAAACATGTTCGGAGCTTCTACTAGGTCTGTTTAGGACTCACCCATGATTTATTATTCTATTCTATCATGATTTATTTTTAATGATTGTAGAACAAGTTAGGTGGTGTTTTATCGGATCCCACTTAGCTCGGGCTATTTAGTCGTATACTTTTCCAGATGATAACCCTCAAGGATGAGATCCCTCAAGTATGATTTCAAAAATAAGATCCATTACAAGTTGCCTTCAGGCTTATTATATAAGTCCCTTGCCAAGCCTATATATATAACTTTATTGACTTTTCAGTAAGAGGAGAGAAGAGAAAAACTAACTCGCACGTACTATGAGCGGGTGCACGTGCAAATCAAAGCGGGCTCTAGATTAGTGAGAGGGTTGTTCTATTATAGAAGGATCTTGACAACTCTACATTTAAGTTCCTCATACACGAATAACGTGGAGGCTTACGGGTACTGTTAATTACAACGCACATTCAAACTTGTGGTTTAAAGGGCACTAAAGGCTTGCCTGAGAGGACTCAGCCTTTGTGCTCATGACTAAGAGAATTATGGAAGAAAGAAGAGGGCTTAGGATATATTGGTAGTCCCGAGGGACCAAAAAGTAAGAAATGAGAAAATGTCTAGAGATAGCCTGGCAGCTCCTCAGTAGGTGCCCTTCAGAGAGTTTTAGTGAAGCAAATGAATGTTTCCTTCATATGAGAGTTAGCTCTCATAGCCAGTTGATATTAGTTATATTTTGGACCAGCAACATTCATTACTGACGTGTTTTTATAATATATATAGGTGATGATCATGAGTTGGATGTACGAGCCTGGACAGAGGAGCACTGATGTCTCTTGCACACAAATGTCAGGTGATAGAAAGTTTAATATTTTGTTATGAATTCATTATATTGAGAATGATGTGATGAAATACAATACAGGATGAAAAAATGTGATATAATATCTGTTTCAGTAGAAAATTTTCTATTGATGTCATGTTTATATATATAGGGTAAAGGTTTCCTGTGCAAGAGGCAGGAAACCCTTACCTGCGCCAGGATAATCTGGGCCGTCCGATTATGATCGAACGGCCCAGATTTGATAAAAAAATTTTTTTCCACCACTCCCCTCCTTCGCCGGCGGCCGGGATCCGGCCGCGGCCGGGCCGGGCGGGGGGTGGGCGAGGCGGGGCGAGGGCGGCGTGGGTGGGCGGAGGAGAAGGGGGAGGGCGGCGTCCGGGATCCGGCCGCGGCCGGCCGGGCGGGGGTGGGCGAGGCGGGGCGAGGGCGGCGTGGGTGGGCGGAGGAGAAGGGGAGGGCGGCGTCCGGGATCCGGCCGCGGCTGGCCGGGCGGGGGTGGGCGAGGTGGGGCGAGGGCGGCGTGGGTGGGCGGAGGAGAAGGGGAGGGCGGCGTCGGGTCACGGAGGCCCTCGCCCCGCCTCGCCCACCCCCTGCCCGGCCGGCCGCGGCCGGATCCCGGACGCCGCCCTCCCCCTTCTCCTCCGCCCACCCACGCCGCCCTCGCCCTGCCTCGCCCACCCCCTGCCCGGCCGGCCGCGGCCGGATCCCGGCCGCCGGCGAAGGAGGGGGGGTGGTGGAAATTTTTTTTTTAATCAAATCTGAGCCGTTCGATCATAATCGGACGGCCCAGATTATTTTGTGGCGCAGGGGCGCTACTCTGCCTTTGGCGCAGGGTAGCGCCCCTCACCTATATATATATATGTGTGTGTGTGTGTGTGTGTGTGTGTGTGTGTGTGTGTGTGTGTACACATGTTGATTTGATAGGGTGGCCCCTAATTATACTTTCAGGGGAGACTTTGTCCGTTTTAATTCAAAAATTTTTATTGATTCTATCAAAATTATTTTAGTATGTGTATTGCTTTACATGTCATTTATATAGTAGCATGTTAGGGTTTTGTTCATTCATCTATGCATTGCGATTAGTATATTCATCTTAAGACGCCGATAGTAGATCCGCATGAGTTGGGTTCGGGTTAGCCGACCTAACTAGGACCAGTAACACTTTAGTTTGGTTCGAAAGCGTGAACCAAATTTGAGGTGTTACATTACTTATTCAAGACATTAAACTATAAGCTCAAACTAAATACACATGTATGTCATCTGATAACTGCAGGTTTAATGCTCTCAGTTTCAAAACAAGAGTAGACATTTTCATGTGCTCCCTTATATTTCTTTTACTTTTATGCTCCCTTTTACGTTAGTAATGAATTGATTTGTAATTTGAGCAAGGAAATCCTTGCCAGTTTGTCCTTCGGGAATATTGCCCCTTATAGATTCTGAAATAAAATGTTGCATGAATCATATGGTTTGACTACTCCCACTTCTCATGTATAATTTTACAAACAATAGTGATTTTATTGGACAAATCCAATGGATGAACAAATCATAATGCATAGTCAAGATCCATGCAACTAAGCACAATCATAATATGTTCTTTTTATTTTTTTTTGAAGTTTTTGCCGCTAAGCCTGGGGTTGTCATTCATATTAGCAGATAAAGAAATTACTATTAAAGAAGAATAAATAATGCTCATAATTAGTCAAGGATACATCACATGCATAAGTCAAAATTAAATATTAAATGCATACACATGCAAGTGGGTCCATCACAAGATTCCTAGCACAATATTGCAATTTGGTGTTTGGACATAAATCACAACATGTAAGTGGTACTCTCGTATACATTTCATAAATATTGATAACAATTTTGATAATCCGGTTAGTAATATGCCTTCCTTTGGGCTAACATACTGCAAGCATGGTAATCTAGAATTCATCACATAACCATAACTACAATTATCTTGCCAAAAAATTAACTTTAGTTTAGGCCAATTAGTTATTGCATATATAATATATGCCAACTTATTACAAAAAATTAATAATTCTCTAATAGAGGTTACTTTCACAACATATTAAAACAATTAAATCAAATTTAGGGAAAATGGGCACATATGAGTCCGTCAAATATTGCAAATTCCTCTTGTCGGGCAATATCTACATGAAATTACACACCAACAACCATATAAATTTGTAAACTCCATGAACAAAACTCAAGTTCATAATTCTTTATTATGGAGCAACTTAATACTGATTGTTAGAAATCCCAAGATCAACATGATATCAAATCTTCAAGATATAAATAAATGTAAAAACATAACTGAATCCATAGATACAAATTTGTTACTTTAGTTTTCTGGATCTAGATCTTCCAAATTGTTATGTATGAGATAATTTATTCTTTAGTGATGATATGATATAAGAAAAAAACCATATAACTAATTTGAGGATTATAGCCCTTTATATAAATCTTTAGTGACTTCAAATTTTGTATTGTACATTAATATGACTATACAACTTACTTTACTTATAATTTGGCTCATCATAATAAATTAAAAATAAATATTCCGATCTATACACATTATATAACCTTCATACTTTAATTAACTGATATTTCTATAAGTCAATTAAATTAAATATAGTAACAAATCACATAGATAGGCCTATTAATAAGATAGTCTTCCAATGTTCATTAAATTAATATGTGAAACAACATATGAGAAGAAATCTAACATGTGGACCTTCTTATAGGTGCCTACCATCTTGCTACAATAGAGTCACCCAAGTATAAAATTATAAAATATAAAAATATATGAATTAGGCACATTAATACATAAATAGATAGATTAGTATACTTCTTTCAAATTAAAATATGCAATTTGGAAGTTAAATATTGAAAAAGTATTTAAAAGAGAATAGAGTCGTTCCACTCTTAGTCATTTATTTCTTAGTTAAGTAAATTTCCCACCACTTATATACCAAATTTCTTCCCCCAGTCAAGAAAAAACTTGTAGCACTCGCCTGATTTTCTTTAATACAACTGCACCATAGACGGGCCTCTTAAAAATAAAAATAAAAATAAAATAAAAAACAACAACAACAATAAATGTTGGACAGTGCAAACATAACTTTCAACTTATAAAAAAAATATAGAAGTACAAACATAACTTACATTAAAATCACTCAGTCAATCCAATAACGTGAACTACAATAGGAAAAAATAATCATGAACCCTAATCTAATTAACACCACCTCAATATTGTGTTGTACATAGTTTCAAAACTCCTTTTTGACACCAAAAACTCCCCGAGTTAGACTCCACTCTTTAGCTTTCCCAATCGAACTTTATGGATCACTCCATAATGATTGATTTTATAATTGTCTCCCCCAAGTTAAATTATAAAAATCATCAAAATACATTATCTTTTTATTGTATTAGCTAAAGCAATATATTTAGGTAATGTGAATTATATATTTAATCAGTTTCAAATTGTCAAAAACTTAATATATATACTAATTTCATATCACTGTTTATTTACATAATTAAAATTGTAATCTAAATAATTCTAAGTCGACTTGGAGTTGACTCTGGTCTATGATATGCCAAGTCGAGTTTGAGTTTTGAGTTTTTAAACTATGCTCACCAAAAAAGAGGAATGTTATTTCTAAGATGTGTATGATACCTTTTCATCATTATAATTCCAACTTAGAGCAATCAAAGTGACCAATCAACACCCTAAAGAAAATTTAGCTAGAAAGAAAATATTTTCACCCACTAAAGAAACTCTATCAAGGTGATAAATTACTAATAACTTACAAATGCAAATAAGATTGATACCATGATCTGATTTTTTTCCCACAGCTACCATGATCTAATATTAGTGTGTGTCTGAAGAGTGCAATGGAAGTACATTTACAAAGAATAATATCATAAAGCATGGGTTTGGTGAAATTTTGACCAATTATTTATTTGTTTGATTATTCTCCAGCCAGCCAGCAGTAGTGTGTTCGTAGTAAATGTTAAAAAATCACATAAATAGTTACCTTTGATCACACACATGTGACTATTTATATCTTATTAAGCAAGATATTATGCCATGTGTGACTTAATTATATTATAGATGAACTTTAATTTTATAGATAAATAACTTTCGTTGAATGATAAGATAAATCTATAATAATCTAACATATTAAATATAGATTCTAATTAACTCTGACTTTAAAGGTGCATCCTAATTAAATGTGAAGATATAGTATAATAATTTAATTTTTTCATTTTTTAATTTTTTATATTTTGATTTTTCAAATATCCTATTTTTAATCAAAAACAAGTATTGAGTTCTTATTTTATTAATAAGTGTATATAAAAGTACTTATATATATATATATATATATATATATATATATATGATAGAGTGTGAATCTTTTCTAAATGTGAACCTGCATCATGACTACTAATTTTTCATTTAACGGTTTAGATTGTGGAATTATGGATATAGTGAGGAAATTCTCAAACCTAAGAAGAAGGCCACTATGTTCTAAGGGATTAGAGCACAAACTCACAAGCAGTTTGACTTCAGAAGCGATTCCCGATTATTTGCAAATGACATGGGAATATAAATCTCGAGATGTGAAGAAGTACGCCAATATTAGGGATAGATTCCAACATTAAAATAAACTCATTGAATAGTTAGATTCTAATTTTAAAGGTATTCTGATTAAATGATTTGATCTTTTTTAAAAACATTGTTTGTAGGTTGATTGGATTGAATCATCATACTCAGCCCGTCACAAGGAAAACAATAACCAAAATCCTTTTTATGACTTTAAATTCCCATTTTGGTGTTCTTATTATTATCGAAAATAATAGTGCAAAGCATTATTTACTGAAACGACCTAGGCATTGCTACAGCGTACAATTAGCGTATGGTAAAAATATGTGATTTGTGTTTGGATTCTAGCTATGGAGGACTCGCTGAGCACCATCTCAGTAGGGTGGAGGGAGTTGGGAGTAATGTGAGCACGGACAAAGGATGAACATAGCCCAAATGAGAGCACATTGCAGGAACATTGGACAATGCTAGCTTAGCCTCAACCAAAGCTTTTGTAAAGAAATCCTACCCAATGCATATCTTTGGATACGGTCCGATTTTTAAGGTGTTTATGATCAAATTTGACAAATTTATTACAACCGAGTAAAACTAAATTAAACATAAACAAATCTTTATTTGACTGAACGTCTGAAATATGATATTAACTAGGCAAGATGTTGCATCATACTCAATATATATAATATATGAGATATAACAATGTCAAATAAAATCTATAACTCATGCATACAACCACGTTGCAACGAGTAACAAAGGGACCATGGTGCACAAACATGATTCCTATAAGAAGATTTACGCCTGATGAAAATGTGATATCCCCTAGCTGCATGTGCTTGTAAGTAACCCTTTCAAGATTGATAATAGGTGGATACAGACGTTGAACCTCATAGAAAATCACTGTCATCTGCAAACATGAGAATTGTGGTTGACAAGAATGATTTCGAATGGGATTTAAGAACATTGAATGGAACTACGTACTGGTTTTAGGCAACTCAATCCATCAAAATATGGCTCTCTCTTGCCAAAGATTTGAAAATTGCCTTCCTTCTACGGATTGGTGCATACAGAGCAATCAAAGTCCAACTTCTCCATGCTCTTGTTAATCTTTCACATTGGACACAATTAGCAATCCCAACAAATCATTTGGTTGTGCTTCTTCCAACTTTATATCCATCTCCCTTCTCTCAATCATAGTTGGGGATAAATCTCACTTCCCTTTCAATTTCCTTCATACTCCAATTTCTCTTTGTGGGTATAAACCTGACTGCACTCAGGTAAGGCTTATCTTCATTAGCAAAATTATTATCTACACAATACATCAAACAAAATTTCTAACTGTCTCTTATTCGATGTCAAACCTGTGTAGGATTTGAAGGGAGAACCGAAAACCCAGGACATATACATAGAAGGCGGCCTGGATTACAAGCCCAGCTCGTTCCGTCTGCAACTCGAACATTCTAATATCTTCTTTATAATTGCTCCCAAAATCTGTTCTGGAGACACATAACACCTATCGTCAAGCTGGAGTTGAGGCCACACATCCACTTCAGATGAACCTAGTGGGCTGACCAGATGCTCCCAATGGCAGATCATTTGGTCACATCTCTCCCAAAACGCCGGTAACATCCTTTGTATCCATGACCATGGCCAGTTTTTGTTTGAACGTTCAATTGTAGCAGCAGCCTCCTTGTTCTTGTGCTTATGTTCACTACAATAATTTTAGGAGAAAAAATGATATGTATGTTCAGTTCCAGTCTCACAGCGTTGGCGGTAAGACCTTACAGTTCATTATTTTTCTTTGTAAAATGGAGGATAACAAAAAATTCTCCAAGATTGTGAGTGTAGTAAAAATTAAAAGAGCTAAACATATTTGTATTCCCTTAGAAAGTGTGGCAAAAAATGAAGATTTCCTTCACTGTTATTTTGATAAGAGATGGAGAAAAGTTTTTTGTAGTGATATGATAGTTACTTTTAGGGGTGAGCGTGAGGTTGGCTCAATACCAACAAAGCCGAATCAACCCAATTATATTTGGCGGTAATCAAAATACTCCTAAAATCGAATCAAACCAAACCAAAATATTCCGGTTAATTCAGTTAATTTGGTTTGGTAATTAAATTATTTCATGTTTATAAAAATTTATTTAATGAAAATTCTATCATTATTCTAGTAAACATAATTATTTAATAAGTCCTTTATATATATATATATATATATCATATTAAACAAATTAAAAATCGTCATAAATATATTATAATTTCATGATAAGTTTCATCAACATAAGTTTGAAAATCTATTTTGCTCTCTATAATATAAGATATTTAAATTTTTTAATTTCTGTTAATGATATTACAAGAATATCGTGATCAAACTTTATAAAGTTTTTATTTATACATTTAGTAGATTTTAATTAATTTTTATTGTATGAATATAAATGGTATTCTCTTTAATTGGTGATCATGTAATAACTACCAGATTATTTTGACTTAGTTAAATTATAGCAAACTATCATTTTTAATGTTAGTTAGCCATGTATTGTTAAAGTAAAAGAGATAACAACGGTTAATATTAGACATTGAGTTGATTTGAGAAGAGTTTATTTGAGTTGAATCGATTTGAGTTTAGTATAACTTGAAACCAAACCAATCATAATTAAGTTGAGTCGAGTTTTTTAATATCAAATTTCAAGTCGAGCTTAAAATAGATCGAGTTCGAGTTGAAACGAGTTAAATCATGAAAACTGGCAAACTAGCTCTCCAGCCTACCCATAGAATTACCTTACCTTTTGCTTCTCAACATGGAATGCGAGGATGATGATAAGCCTCATGTAATTCGGCCGTTTCTCTCCTTCCTAATTGAACATCCCTGCATATTAAGCATCCCTGCCACAAGCAACTTCAGAAAGGTGGTTCAACTTGAGATTCTGAAAGTGCCAACATTTGTTAGACATAAACACCTCCTAATGAGTGGTATGAACTCTAGAATACACTCCAACCTTTAATTTCCTCCATATTAAAATCTGTATCATATCAGAATTATATTTAAAATTTAATTAAATATGTTTATATTATGCCATATTTTTCTATAAATTTTTTAAAAATGACAATAATCATTTTTTAATTAATTTTTATTAAAATATTTTTATACGTTGTGCGGCAAGTTTTATTCAATTTTATACCTCTTCTATAACTCAATAAACTTTTTAAAAATTTAGTATGTTTTAAAAGTTTATATACACGAGCTAAAGCTCATATAGTTTATATAAACTACACTTCAAAAACTATATAGATAAATAAATAAATAAATAATGAGGGTATTATAAAATTTCAACACAATCTAATGTTTCTTACTCTCTCATTTTTATTATCAAAATAATTGTAATAAAAATTAATTTCAAAATGTCTATGAAATCGTGTATCTTTTAAAAATTTGAAAGTAGGTAATAATGATGTTATAAAAAGACAAAATTTGTTAACTTCTTACTTATACACTTTATTTTTAATATATATAAATATTATTTTGTGACAAATATAAAAAATATTTAAATTAAATATGTAGCTTATATAAGGTATATGAAGTGTAGCTCATATGATTTTTAAATTAATTTACATCAAACTCAAGGTCAAAGACGAAATCATCTTTAAGTACAAATTAAAAAAAACTCAATGAAAATTGTTGGGGGAAAATTGGAGAAGCAGAGAAGAAAAGAAGTGAAAAAAGCTGATTTTTAAAGTGATAACCATGAAAGAATGTGTCAGACGCAACACAGTCATTTAATTGTGTAGACTATTATATAGGTAAATTAAGAGTATATTGAGGGCAGTTGAGGAGACAATAATACAAGATTAAAGTGGAATAGTTGATATTCTTTTATGAGTCTGAATAAATCTCAATGGAGTTTTGAGTCTTCTGAATCTATTCAATTCAATCTATCAGCGATGATAAACTCGCTCGTCCTGCCAATCGAAGTCATCGAGTTCAGACCTGCTAGTTCAAATCTTTAACGTTTCTTTTCTTCCCTCCCCTCCACACCCAATGCAAGGCCATCACCTTTGCTTGGACGAACGTCTCCGATCAACTGGCCATGGATTTTGACGGCCTTACTAGGAAGGAGCTGCAAGCCCTGTAGAAGAAGATGATTCCCGACAACCGGTCCAATGTCACGATGGCCCGCGCTCTCCAGGCCCTCTCCACTGTGAGCTCTTCTTTCCGCTTTCTTTTCTTCTTCGTTGTTGTATGAATGGGTTATCGGAAGTGTTAGGTTGTCCCTTCTATGTAAATACATAAAATTTTAATTTTATTTTGGGCAAAAACTAAGATTTTGTAGATTTATTTCTTTAAAAGCAATAAAAATAACGTCAAACGCTTTTTTCCTTGGTTTTGGTTTAGAGAAAAATACTCACAAGGGGAGAAAAGAAATTTATGTAGATTGAAGAAAGGTGAATATTTTATTGAGATTTATTTGCGACCTCCTCGAGTTCTTAATCCGTAATTCTCTATTTCTTTATTTGTGGTTAATATTAATTTTATAAAAATTATAATAAATTAGTATTGAGGAGTTTGTTTTCTCGTGGATATTTTTATGTATCAAAGTTCTGATATAGTGAATTTGATCTGTCCACTTTGCCATGGTTTTTCCCTAAATTTGGGGTTTTCTACATAAAATTCAGTATGTCTATATTGGTTGGTATTTCTTTTCACCTTGACCTTTCGGCAGTGGGCACGCGTTAGCCCCATGGTCTTACGACTTTGCAGAGACATGTGTCTATTTTGTTTGGTACTTCTCCTCATTTTAAGTTGAAATGGGGAAACAAGTAGTATCAAAGCCAAGTTATTTGGTCGGCAAATTTTGGTTATTGATATTTTTTGCCCATTAGGTGTTCGATGCTAAGAGCCTAGTTGGTGTGTTTGTGTTATCTCTTAAGGGCCGAGTAACTGGTACTATTAGAAAGGAAAGATGATTAATCATCTATATTTTAAGGATTTGTATGAACCTATCACTGGTAAAAAATCAACAGAGGTGACTGGTAAAGACTGGAATAAGTTGGATAGGAAGGCTATAGCCTGTTTGAGATAATGAGTAGATGAAGTTGTGTATCATCATGTTTCTAAATTGGCATCCTCAAAAGCTATATGGGATAAATTACAAAAAGTTTATGAGAGGAATACAGCTGGCAACAAGACCTTTTTGATAAGGAAATTGGTGAACTTGAGGTGTAAGGATGGAAGTGATATAAGTGAGTATCTCAATGAGATAAAGAGTATTATTACTCAGCTTGCCAGAATGAAGATGACTCTAGATGAGGAATCACAAGCAATCCTATTCCTCAACACTTTGCCAGAGAGCTGGGAAACATTGGTAATCTCGTTAAGCAATGCTGCTCCGGATGGAAAACTCACAATGGATATAGTAACAAGCAGTTTACTGAATGAGGAAATGAGAAGAAAATTTCTACCAACTTCAGGGTCTCATGCATTAGTGTCAGAAGAGGCAAAAGATAGATTAAGAAATAAAGACTCAAACAAAAGGGACAAGAGTCTAGGAAGGTCTAAATCTATGAATAACTTGAAGTGTTATTATTGTAACAAGATATGTCATATTAAAAAGGATTGTTGGAAGTTCAAGAAAGACTTGAAAAATAAGGACAACAATGATCAAGGAGAAACGAATACTAATGTTGTACATGATGACATGGTGATTCTTTCTGATTGTGGGAATGATTGTTTGACGGCTGATCGTAATGCTAGTTGGGTAGTTGACTCGGGAGCATCATTCCATGCAACTGCAAGTAGAAATTTCTTTACTATCTATGAATCTTCAGATTTTGGTATAGTGAAGATGGGAAATAGTAATACTTCCAAAATTGTAGGACTTGGAGATGTGCATATACTAACAAACATAGGTTACAAATTGGTGCTTAAAAATGTCAAAGATATTCCAAATTTGAGGATGAGTTTGTTGTCAACCAGAGTGTTTGATAATAAAGGATTTGGTTCACAATTTGTACAAGATGTTTGGAAACTTGTGAAAGGTTCTCTTGTTGTTGCTAAAGGGTAGAAATGTTGTAGTTTGTACAAAACTAAGACGAGTTTAGTTAGAAGGGAGGCTAAAATCTCCTCACTTGGTTCCACTGCTGATTTGTGGCACCATCAATTGGGACACATGAGTGAGAAGGGACTAGAGACTTTGAAGAAGCTAAATCTTCTTCCCAAGGTCAAGGATATCACAATTAGTCCTTATGACCACTGTTTGGTGGACAAACAATGTAGGACATCCTTTGCAAGCACAAGTACAAGATAGTCAAAAGTTCTTGAGTTGGTACACTCTAATGTGTGTGGGCCTATGAAGGTAAAATCTCTTGGTGGTTCTATTTATTTTATTATTTTATTGATGATACTTCGAGGAAGGTGTGGACTTATGGCATGAAAAATAAATGTGATGGTTTTGGCATCTTTAAGAATTTTTATGTATTAGTTGAAAGAGAAACCGGTAAGCTCTTAAAATGCCTTATAAGTGATTATGGTAGTGAATATTATTCTGTTGAGTTTAATGAATATTATAGCAAGCATAGAATTGGGCATGAGAAGACGATTCCTTATACTCCTCAATATAATAGAGTGGCTGAAAGAATAAACATGACCATCTCTGAGAGGATTAAGAGTATGTTGTCTTCAGCTAAGTTGCCTAAAAGCTTCTAGGGTGAGGCCATGAGAACAACTTGTCATTTGATCATCAGGTCTCCCATACATGCCCTAGACAATGACATATCACAAAGGGTTTGGAGTGACAAAAAGGTCAGTTATTCTCATTTGAGAGTCTTCAGTTATAATGCCTTTACACATGTGCCCAAGGAACAAAGGGCTAAACTTAACTCTAGAGCTGTGGAATGTATTTTTCTGAGATATGGTGATGACAAGTTTGGATACAAACTTTGGGATCCTAAGAATAGAAAGCTGATTCGAAGCAAAGATGTAGTTTTCAGGGAGGATCAAACAGTTGAGGACTTTGGCAAGGAAGAAGTTCCTTAAACAAAATCTCAGAAAAGCTTTGAAAGGATAAAAGAACCTTCAACTTCAACTAGAAGTGAAGAGGAGGCTCAGGATGACACAATTATTCCCCCATCTAGCAATGATGAGGGTGACGATGTGGTATCGGATGATATTTCTAATGAGTTTGTTAATAATGTTGGACAAGATCAAGCATATTTTGATCAAGGGCAGCCAACTAATGTGAGGAAATCAGCTCGTGAACCAGTTCCATCAACAAGATATCCATCATCAGAATATGTGAAAATCACTGAATGTGGAGAACTAAAAAATTTCAGTGAAATCAAAAGCTCATGTAGAAAAGGAGAAATGGTTGAAGGCAATGCAAGATGAGATGAAATCATTACATGATAATCACACCTATGAGTTGGTAGATCTTCCTAAGGGGAAGAGAGTATTAAAGAATAAATAGGTCTATAGGAACAAACATGAAGAAAACAACACATAATTAAGGTACAAGGCAAGGTTGGTGGTGAATGCTTTACACAGAAAAAGGAATTGATTTCGATGAAATTTTTTCTCCTATTGTTAAAATGCCTTCTATTATAATTGTTCTGGCTTTGGCTGTAAGTTTGGATTTGGAAGTTGAACAGTTAGATGTGAATACATTCATGGTGATCTTGAGGAGACCATATATACATGGAGCAACCAGAGGGTTTTAAACTCAAAGGAAAGGAACAGATGGTGTGCAAACTAAAAAAGAGTTTGTATGGTTTGAAGAAAGCTCCTAGACAGTGGCACAAAAAGTTTGATTCTTTTATAGAAAGCAATGAGTACAAGAAATCTTTTTCTAATCACTGTGTGTTCATCAAAAGGTTTGATGATGATGACTTATTATTCTGTTGCTTTATGTGGATGACATGTTGATTGTTGGACATGATGGAGCTAAGATTGAAAGTTTAAAGCAGAACTTGAATAAATCCTTTGCAATGAAGGATTTGGGATCGGTAAAGTAAATCTTGGGGATGTCCATTCGGCGTGACAGGGGAGCTAGAAAGCTTTGGATGTCATAAGAAAAGTACATAGAAAAAGTACTTAAAAAATTTAACATGAAAGATGCAAAGCCGGTTGGAGTTCCACTTAGGGATCAATTTAAGTTGAAGAAAACTGATTTAAGTGAAACAAAGATGAGGCAAATGACAAAGGTTCCTTATGCTTCTGCAGTTAGTAGTTTGGTGTATGTTATGGTTTGTACAAAGTCGAACATAGCATATCAGTTGGAATGGTTAGCAGACATTTAGCAAACCGAGCAAAGAACATTAGCAAGCAGTTAAATGGATAATGAGGTACTTAAGAGGTACATCCAAAATATGTTTGTGTTTTGGAAGTGATAAACCTTTGTTGGTTGGCTATACCGATGCAGAGATGGCAGGTGACTTGGCGACAAAAAGGTCAACATCTGGGTTTATTGTTAATTTTGCTAATGGGGTTGTGTCTTAGCAGTCTAAGTTGTAAAAGTGTGTTGTATTATCTACAATTGAAGTTGAATTTATCGCTACTACAGAAGCTTGCAAGGAGATGCTATGAACGAAGAGATTTTTAAATGAAATTGGTGTTAAACAAGAGAGATACATTGTACACTATGATAGCTAAAGTGCAATTCAGCTGAATAAGAATTCAAGTTTTCATTCAAAGAGTAAACACATTGATGTGAGATATTACTGGATAAGAGAATTGTTAGAAAGTAAATCTCTTAAGCTAACAAAAATTCATACTGAAAGGAATATTTCAGACATGATGACTAAAGTTGTAACAAAGGAAAAACATGTTTATTGCTGGAATGGAACAGGCATGGATGGAGCTTCACATGCCAGCTAGAGCATTTCATGGAGTCGAGAAGGGGAGGTTTATTAGGTTATCCCTCCTCCGTAAATACATGAAATTGGAACCTGTTTCAAGCAAAAACCAAGATCTTGTAGATTTATTTCTTTGAAAGGAATAAAAGCAACGTCAAACACTTTTCTTCTTTGGTTTTGGTTTTGGAGAAAAAGGGTCACAATAGGAGAAAGGAAAATTGTGTGAATTGAAGAAAGGTGAATATTTTATTGAGATTCGTTTACAATTGTCAATAATAACCTTGTCAAGTTCTTAATCCATAATTCTCTATTTTCTTTATTTATAGTTAATACTAATTTTGTAGAAATTACAATAAATTGATATTGCGGAGTTTGTTCTCCGGTGAATATTTTTATATATCAAAGTTTTGATATAGTAAATTTGATATATCTATTTGCCCTGTAGTTTTTCCCCAAATTTGGGGTTTCCACATAAAATTTGATTTGTCCATATTGATTGGTATTTCTTTTCGTCTTGACCTTCCGGCATTGGGCAGGCATTAGCCTCACGGTCTTATGACTTTGCAGAGACCTGTGTCTATTTTGATTAGTACTTCTCATCCTTTTTAGTTGAAATAGGGATTTTGTTTGGTTTTGAATGGGTTGTGTGAAGTAGATTCTATTCATATTTGGTTTGATGTATTGTTGGTATAATGTTCTTTCCTGTTCTGCTACACTACGTTTTCTTAGTCTGGTTTCAGTTTATTTTGTTGCTCTTGTAAAAGCTCAAAGACCCACTTCTTTGTATGGGAATGATTATGTTGTCAAATCAAATCTCATGTTTCTACTTTGTTTGGATTGTTCATTGTTGGTGTAATTTTACCGTTTATTTCATTTTTTACTCCTTTATCTGTTGCATGAATTGCTATGTGAAGTAGATTTAGTTCAAGTTTGCATGGGTATATTGTTCTTGGTGATCTTTGTTACTGTTTTTTGAAGCATGTTCAGTTTTTGATTTACCTTGTTAAAAAAAAACAAACACTCAACCTCATAATCGGTGCTCTGCAGTTCTTATCAATTATTATGGTTGTTCATTTATAATTCATTTCCTTGCTCTTATTTGGCTTTTAGTTTACTTTAAGTCTTTATGTAACAAGTATCTGATTGCCGTTTGTTTTGTTAGCTTCGTTGATTTCATTTGTAATTAGTCTGAATTAGTAGTTCGCTTTCCAATCAAGCTTTATATATATTTGCACAATGGATATTTCTAAATATGGGCAATTGCTAATTTGTACGAAAACTTGATGGACTTATCCGAGCAGGTTCAAGGAATTGAAGAAATTTCTCAGTTTGGAGGAAGTTGCAGGCTCCAGCTCCTAGCTGGAGATCTGCCGAAATCAAAATGCACGCAGATGTGAAACATGTAGAGCAAGTGAGCTTGTCGGCTGAAAAGAAAAGTGAATGGACGATGCCCGTGATATTGTCTTCTCGGTTGGAGTCAGTTAGAGAAGCTGTGAAGAATTTGGATGGTGAAATTTCAACATTGAATCAAGTCCTGGAAAAGTTCAAAGAAAATGATCCAGTACCTATGAGTGTAAAATTGACTCAAAATATTCCCACTGTATGTAATCTACCTGAAGTTCCTGTAAAAGACGTGAAAGTAGGCCTCTCGGAGAGCAACGTTAGAGGCTCATCTTTAGAAGATTCAGAGATATTGGCAAACTGTGAGCTTCCTAATACGTTTGAAGATTCTATATGCAAGAAGCAGGAGTTTGTAGATACCAATGTGCTTAGGTCCAGCTACCACTCCAAACCCTCCAGTGAAAGAGGATCTTGAGAGTCCAGAGATGAATTAGGAACCTAGGTCGTCATTTTACTTGGACATTTTATATGAAAAAGAGACATCAGAGACAGCTCTGGTTGTGGCTGATGAGCAGACAACTAGTGGTAAAAACATTGGAAACTCTTCGATAGAAGATTCAGAGATATTGGCAAACTGTGAGCATCCCAACAAGTTTGAACATTCGGGTGCTAATATATGCTAGAAGCAGGAGTTTGTAGATCCCAATGTGCTTAGTCTGGCTACTGCTCCAAGTCCTTCTGTGAAGACAACTAATGGTAACAACATTGGAAACTCTTCGATAGAAGATTTAGAGATATTGACAAACTGTGAGCATCCCAACAAGTTTGAACATTCGGGTGCTAATATATGCAAGGAGTCGGCAGATCCCAATGTGCTTAGTCTAGCTACTAATCCAAGTCTTCCTGTGAAGATGGAGCTGGACAGTCCAGAGAGCAAAAGGGTATCTGGATTGCTATTTCATTCGGACATGTTGTTTGAAGAAGAGACATCAGAGACAGCTCTGATTGTGGCTACTGAGCAGACAACTAGTGTTAACGACAATGCGAATACGAAGGTAAAAAGAGTGACAAATATGAGGACCCTAGCCTTAAGGGAAGCGCCCAAATAGCTGAGCTAAATGCGATTGCAAAAGCCTTGTTTTTTGTGAGTGAACACCAGCTTAAAGAGTACGTCGTCACAACTGACTGTCAAGGGATAGCAGATGCATTTAGTTCTCCTTCAAACTGGTTCATACATCACTATGGAGAACTTTTCCTTTATTGCGAGTCTATGATATGTCGAAAACACTTGATGTTGATATAGTATGGATGAGCAGGAGAATGACTATGATGGTGATCATGACATCGCCCATGTAACGGGGAAAGCTGTAAAGAGAAAACGGCAAGGAAGTCAGTTAGAAGAGCAAGTGAGGCTCAACCTGATATTGATGAGAAAGAGACCAACAAATCTGCATAAACCCAATTTAATTTGTAACTGTCTGTTCGGAATTCTGCTTGTTGGAAGTCAGCAAATCAAGCTGTGGAGGAGTTGCCATCAATAACCATAAGCAGAAACAAGAATGTTGCTGTTAAGATTGGGGCACTAAATGATGAAGAGGAGGAGTTCACGGAGAATGTGGCAGACCCAGCGGGAAATACAGTTGAGACTGCAGACATTACCAATATGGAGATACCCTTTGAGAGTGAGGACAAGGCTGGCTTTTTTCCACCATCACACGGTAAGATATTTTATATGTATATGCCTGATGCCCATTTGATATGGAGATACTCTGAGGCATTGTTTCCATTGTTGAATGTTCTTGCCAATGCTTGTGCAGATTTACAAAATTCTAGAGGTGAAGTAGAATCAATTTTAGCTGTCGAAGCAGCGAAGAGTTGACTTTAAGCGAAGATAGCTAAGTCCGACGAAGCCATCTCCTCCTCAATTCTTCCTCCTCCAATGCAATCTCTCTTCTTGAATGGAAGTTGACACCAGACAAAGGCCTCGTGGAGAAGGGCTTCTGAGGTAAGAAACTATTCGTGTTTTTACGTTGAGTTGATTCCTTAGTTGCCTATCGTCCTTACTTTTGGAGGCTTTGCGTTGTGCAGGTGAACAAGTCTTTTATATTGCCACAACTGAACCAGAACCTATTGCTGGAGGATGGAAATATTTGAAAGAGACTGGAATCTGAGAGGACAAAAGGAGCATCTTTTTCTGATTTGGAGGAAGTGGTAACCTTCAAACTTCTGAATTCTGATGCACTGAGTATTTTACATTGTTAGGCCCTCCAAATCTATAGAGGTGGCAATGGTGTACTAAGATATTAACATAGCTGATTGTATCTACTCCATGCAGTCTGTCTTTTGCAAATCGTCGCAAGGAGCGTTTCTTGTGTCTTTTTGTTTGCGATTACAGTGAATGAATGGAAATGAATCTTTCCACTTGGGTTTTTGATCATGAAACTCAACTTTCATACAAAATATTGAAAGTTGGTGAATGAACTTTTGTGTGTGTGTGATTCATGCCCGTTGTTGCTTCCCATCTCTGATAATAAGCTGGTTCCAAGCATCTGGAACTCCGGGAAGGCACCGATGGCTGCAGTCTTGAACTCTCCCACCCAGCTGCTCATGGTTCTCATCTTTCCGGTAGTCGGTCATCCTCGTCATATTGAGGTAGGACACCGGAGTCCTCATCTCCCCCATTGCAGACTCTGAGATCATCATCTCTGGGTAGGCGCTCAGATGCTTGTCATCTGTAATAGGCGCCTTCTCCCCATCACAACTCCCACCCGAATTCCACTGCCCACCTATGCACACACAGTATCGCAAGTGTGCTAGTTTAGTAAGTTTGAAACAGTTGAAATCAGCGATGCAAGGAAGGTACAAGAGTTACCTAGCCTCTGAAGAACACTTAAGTACGGGTATGGTCGATGTTGGTGCGACCCATCTGCCCCATGTTTGGAGGCCTTTCTGTAGGCTTCTTCTGCGCTCAACTCTGAGTAGACATGGCTTCCTTCTTGATAGTAGTTGATCCTGCCCAGTTCAATCAAAACAACACATTTATCTAAAAGAAGCAAGCTTGGTGTAGCCGAACTTTGTTTTAAAAGAAAGAAGTTGGAACAACCCTTTGGACGTCTTGGGGTGAGTCCACCAGTGGCCGGAGTTGAAGACGATAAAGTCTGCATCTCGGTAGTAAGAGGAAGAGCCCTCCACCACATCAAGCCTAAGCGTCTCCCACCGGCTCCCTATCGTCGAGTTCACCATCTCCCAACTCTTGAACGACAAAAGGAGACCGCACAAATTCGATCTACAATTCTCATCTTGATCAAAAGAACAACTTCAAATCCTTCTAACTTTTGTTTCTTAACTTACAGAAAAGGTGAACGCATAGAGGCCATCTGCTTTGAAGTCATGGCGGCCGGAGACCTCAAAGACTCCGTCTTTATCCTCTAGAGACTGCCTCAAGATGCAGACAAGTGACTCCCACATGTTACGAAGGCAACTCTCTTCCAGCTCAACATCTCCAACATTCTCTTCCCATCCAACCTGTACCAAGATTTCGCCGCCATTACAGAAATAAAAAACAGAGAAGTAGAAGAGCAAGCAAGCAATCACTCTGCTTGTGATCAACTTCACCTGGGTATGTCGCAGCTATTCGGTTGCCATTTCAACCTCGCGTAGTCCGAATTTGGCTTCCCATGGAGAGCACACTCGAAGAAAGCATCAACGAAGGGACAACTGCATGGCGAATAATACATGCTGACGTCGTCGACGACCCACCTGCCGTCGAAGAGGTCGCACGACTGCAAATCGTCCCCTGCGGCCCCACCGCCACGGGAGTTCTTGAGAAGCGCCAATGCGGAGAGGGGACCATGGGAGTTAGGAAGCATCGATCTTGGAGGCCGCCATTGGAGAAGACGAAGACGAAGAAGGAGAGGAGACAATGCTTTGTTCTTTTCTGTGTTCTTGGATTTGGCGGCTGCCGACGGTTTATAAAAGAGAAACAATAATTTGCGTGAGGGGACTTTTATTTCACATTTACCTTTCGAGGGATTATTTTAATATATTACTTATGGGAGGGAGGAAAAAATAGTGGCAGGATAAGTGCCGATTAAATGTATTTTTTCTTATATTGACTTCTTTTCTTTCATTTTTTATTTAATTAATTTATAAATAAAAATTATAAAATACATATATTTTATTCAACTAAAAATATATAAAAATATTATAAATATAGTTAACACAAATATATAAAGTTCATTTATAATACCCCAAGTCCGGTTTATGCTAAGAACCAAACCGAAATGTCATTAGTCCCAGTTAGGTCAATTAACCCAAATCCAACTTTGCGGATCTACTCTGGCATTTTGAAATGAAGATGTTTATCGCTATGTATAGATAAATACACCAAACTCTAACATACTACTTCATTAATAACATAACAACTAGTTCACCAAACAAAATAAGTATGATAAAGTCAATAAAAATTTCGAAATTAGAACGGACAAAATTTCTTTTAAAAATACAATTAAGGTCCACTATGTCAAATCAATATGTATAAATATATATAAATATATCACGCATTTATATTTGCACAAAATTCTAATATGCTGTATAATTTATTCTAAATCTTAAATCTCGACCCATCTGTACATTCTAATTACTTTTCACATCATATGAATTTGATTGTCATACTTTACATCACCTCATTGTTAATATAATGACAACATAAAAAAAATATTAATATTCTATTATCTGACATGTGTGTATAAGAGACCTATAAAACCCACACTTCAAGTCAGGGTTTTATATTCAAAACCGGTTGGTTTGACTGTTATTTTTGAGTCGAGTCAATTTCAAAACACGTGTACTAAGCCGACACCAGTCGCGTGTATGAGCTATGAGGGTCATGCGTACCCAAGTATATGATGATAACGTCATGAACACAACAGGACAGAATGAGTTATCAGATATATGTGAGTATGCCAGTCATTTTTTTAATTTTTATATATAGTAGATCGTAGAATTAGTTTTAGGCCGTTTACCGCGTTAGGACGCGTTACGGGCAGTTTGGGTGGGTTGTTAGTTCATAGAGCATATCATTATAATGTTGTGGTGTTTGTTTGATTTTACGGGATTTTTCCCGATTTTTAATGAATTTTTTTAGGATTTAATACGACTTAGTTATTATACTTGACTCGAGCCGGAGACGAGTCAAGTCTTATTTACGAAATTGCCACCCCAGTTATTTCTCCCCTCCCGACATCTTCTTCCCAAACCCTTGCCCCGACGCCACCCCGTGCAGCATCGCCGCCGCCGCTGTCGACGCCGCCCGGTCGCCGATCGACGCTGCCTAGCCCCGCCACGGCGTTGCCGTGCCACCCTGACCAGCCCCGGCCGCTGCCAAGCCGCCGCGACGCCGGAATCGCCTCGCCTAGCGCCGTGGCTACATTTCGGTCGTGTCACCGATTCCGCCGCCGGCGACCGTCGCCGCCACGATCAGGTGGTCGCCTCAGCACCATCGACCGCCCAGTGATCTTCCCCGACCAGAACGGAGGCCACCGCCGCCCATCCCGGCCGGATCTCCACACCACCACGGCCAGCCTCTGTTTTAGCCATTTTCCGGCGAGCCACCACCTCGGCCGACCATGTCGACGTCGTGGATGTGTCGGGCTCGCCGAGCCGGTTCCAATGGTACCCTATATGACCCCTATCCAGCTAGTAGACGCCGCCGGCAATTGTCGCCGGAAAACCGCCGGAAGGTTGCCGGAAAACCACTGAAGCCGCCGGAAAACCGCCAGAACCCGCCAGAAAATCGGATTCGCTGGAATTCGCCGGATCTTCCGAGGAGTTCATCCAGTCGATCCCGATCGAATGTCGGATGCCGATGAGCGCCGAATTCGAGCTCCGAGACGCGCGACGGAACCCTAGCCATCGCCGATTGCCGACGACGTGAGGTATAATTACCTCCGAATTTATAATTTAAACTTGATGATTGTTAGCACAGCATGCTAGGGTTGGTTTATTGATGTGATTAATGCTTAATGATGGATGAAACGATGAGTTGCATGATGAGATTAAGTGTGAATGAAGAGTAAGTGATCTAATGAGGTAGATCGAGTCGGAACATGATAAGTGACCACGATGTAACTTAGAAAAGCACAATAAAATTGGTATGAATAGGATGAGTTAGAATTACTTTCATATTTATGATTATTTTACTGTTGATGGATGTGGTTTGATTATGTGAGTGTGTTGATTATATGACGAGTTTGATGCATCATTTAGTTAGCGGGCGTTAGTATTTAGTTTTGATGTGTAGGTACGAAGTAGGAGCTCGCCGCCTAGGCGCGATGACACGCTTGGAGCTTCTACCAGGTCCGTTTAGGACTCGACTCTGTTTTACGTCTTTCTATTGTATGTTTATCTTATCATTTGCAGGACGGGTTAAGTGGCGTTTTATTGGATCCCACTTAACTCGGGCCATCTAGCCGAACAGATTTCCGGATTAATAACCCCTCGAGGATGAGATCCCTCGAGGATGATTTCGAAAACAAGATCCACCACAAGTTGCCTTCGGGCCTATTATATAAATCCCTACCCAGCCCTATATATATATGTAGTTTTCGCGTTTTCAGTGAGACGAGAGATGGAGAAACCGACTGCACGTACCATGAGCGGATGCCGTGATAGTCAAAGCGGGCTCTGGATTAGTGCCAGCGGACTGTTCCATTCCCGAGGGATCCTGACAACTCCGCGTTTGAGTTCCTCACACCCGGAGAACGTGGAGGTTTACGGGTACTGTTTAGTACAGCGCATGTCCGGACTTGTGGTTCAAAGGGTATTAAAGGCGACTGCCTGAGAGTACTCGGCCTTCGTGCTCAAGGCCAGGAGAAATATGGAGGTAAGGAGAGGGCTTAGGATAAAGTTTTACGTGAAGTACTGAAAAAGAAGTGCCGAGAGCGGCACAGTACCAGCAGCAGATCAGTAAGTTCGGGATGCTACCGGGTCTGCAGCCCAGTGGCTCCTCAGTAGTGCCCTTCAGAGTGTTCACGTGGAGTATATGATGTTTTCTTTCATATGAGAGTTTGCTCTCATAGCCAGCTTGTTATAGTTATTTTATTTTCCGGACCAGTAACACTTGTTACTGACGTGTTTTTATACTATATGTAGGTAACAATTACGAGTTGGAGGAGCCAGCTTGGATGGAGGAGCAATGATGTCATTTGCACACATGTCAGTCGATAGAGTAATTAATATTTTGTTATGATGTTATTATCTTGAGAATGACGTGAAATGCTGAGACATGATATGATGTGATTAATGCTTAAGATATGATGATAGGACGTAATTAAGTGCTAAAAGATGATGAGATGATGTGAACAGAAATAGATTGGGCAATGGAAGCATGGTGGGTTGAGACCCAAGTTCTAGAATGAGCTACAACATGTTAGATTTTGTATTTTGTATGAATGAAATTGTTTGATAAATAGTTATATATATATTTGCATATGTATATTTGACAGGGTGGCCCCTAATTGCATTTTTAGGGGAAACTCTTGTCCGTTATATTTCAAAATTTTTATTAATTTTATCGGGATTGTCTTGGTGTGTATTTTGATTTGCATGTCATCCATGTAGTACCATGTTAGGATTCTGTGCATTCATCCATGCATTGAGAGTTATATCTTCATC